>JANTNU010000002.1:10654575-10665107 GCA_024752395.1 Erythroxylum havanense
CTTAAGTTTCTAATGCCTCCAAACTCATTTGATTCGGTTCAGTGTTTCAAAAGATATACTTCAAATATGTTTGGACTGCTCTTGTCCATAATAGTATACTATATACAACTTCCATCTGAAATTTAAATATCTTAGAGATTGAATTAGATTACAATTTCTTCATACCATTTGTAGCTCTATGTCTCTAGTTGATCAAAAATCATAAATCATCTCACTTGGATCAATATAGCTCCAAAAATGATCAAAATACAGAAGTATGTTCAATGGAATAACATCAGTTCATATCCTTTAAAAACACACTCACTGTACCCGTCCCACTCTTTTCATTCAATATATCCCCCTTCATTTATGATAGCCATGATTCTTGGTGGAGATGTAGAGAAAAATATTACAAATCTAATGGTTTAAGAATCAAGTCATTTGGAGCTCTAGAGAAGAAGTTATGGTCAAAAGAAGCAACTATATTTATGAACTCAATCATACTGAACCTGTTTCGGGGAAACAGCCATAAATTTCTCTACAAATATTAGATTAAGGTGTTCTTTCTATGGTGTGAAAGAAGAATTCAAGAGCTACAACTCTTATGAAGACCTCAAAGGCCAATTCTTTCATCTGTAAGGTCAAAAAAAAAAGAACAGAAGGTAGGATGTCATTTTGAGACGAAAGAAATGAACAATAACTGAGACGAAAGTAATGAATAGTAACTGAGATGATGAACAGTACTGAGACGATGAACAGTACTGAGATGATGAACAGTAACTTTGTCTTACTTTTCATCGTCTCATTTCTATCATCTACTTTTTTTTCGTCTGCTTTTCATCGTCTACTTTTTTTCGTCTACTTTTTATCATCTACTTTTTTCCATCTGCTTTTTATCGTGTACTTTTTTCCTTCTTCTTTTCATCGTCTACTTTTTTCCGTCTGCTTTTCATCGTCTACTTTTTTCCGTTTGCTTTTTACGTCCAGAACGTATCCACTTATAAGAATCACAACTTTTGAATTCGATGTCCAAATTTGTCATATAATATACTGTTGGAAAGATAAAAGAAAGATATACAACTTTCTAGAAGGCACCCAACTAAAATCTATTTATATCAACCCCAAATTTGCCCCTAAAGTCCGAAGATGAATTTTCCATTCATACACTAACGTGCTGCACCAATTTCTTAAGTTCGTGACAAATTTTGAGATTCTTAGAGATAGAATTGAAATTCAATGTCTTCATATGAAATGTAGCCATACGTTTCTAGTTTAATCTAAATTAATAATCATCTCGTTTGGATAATTAGAAAAAAAGTTATGGCTAACAGACCAATACACACTCAATGAATATTTCCTAGATCACTATCAATTTTGTTTCTAAACCTTTCGTTATCACAACTCATACCAGATTACTTTTTCTCCTCCTTCTACTCCCCTTTTTTAAAAAAATCACATTTAATATCAATTATACCTGGAAGTTGTGAACGAATGCATGTGCCACTTTTTATGAGAAAACATTCCGTATTTATGTGCATATATACTAACATGATGCATGAGCAAGAAAATGCATTGTCTTAATTTCTCTTTGAGCTCACAAGTATTGAAATTTTAGGTCCTAACCCATAATATGGGGATGGGATGTTACAGTAACTTTTAGGCCACAAGGTTGCATTTGATATGGAAATAAAGACTAATTTGGAATTTATACAAAAAAAGATTGTTTTAAGTACCATGGATCTATCATATAAAGTAATAATGAAATAGATGATGACATAGTTCATAAATGGAGGGGTATATTAGGAGTTTTAAGTGACAAGTAGATATCACTAGTTAAACAGTAAATTCTACCATTTAGTAATTAGATCGGCCCTACTTTATGGGGTAGAATGTCGGCCTATCAAATAGGTGATGATAGTTATAAGTTAATGGTGGTAGAGATGAGAATGCTATATTGAAAGTGTAACCTTACAAGAAGAGATAAAGTTATGAATGTACTAGTAAAAGATAAGTTGGGGTGGCTAACATTGACGGTTAGTTAATAAAGATAAGACTTAGGTGATTTAAACATGTTAAGAGGAGACATCCTAATGCCTTAGTGAGAAAATACAAGAAGATTGTACTTTGGGATTGTAATAGAAGAAGAGGAAGACCTGAGAAAAATTATAGAAGGTGACCAGACATGATATGACCGTACTGGAGCTTACTTAGGACTTTACCTTCAATAGGAAAATTTAGAAAACTAAGATTCAGGTAGACGATCTTATATAGAGACGTTATTTTCTTTTCTTAAAGAGACCCTTATCTTTTCACAAGTCTTTTGAACTTATTTACCCTAAATACTTTTATTTGTAGTACTTATCCTTTTAGTTATTTTATTTATTTCTTCTCTTTCAATTGCTTGTTTATTTTACTAACTTATTTGTTTTCTTTCTTATTTGTTTATTTATTTATTTATTTTTATATTTATTTTGATTTTGATGTTCTCTATTTTGAATTTTATTTACTTTATATTTTATTTTTTATTTATGTGGTTATTTATTTATGTATTTGACTCTTACTATTATTATTTTATCTTATTTTCATTTTCGTTTTTCCTTTTCTTTTCTTCAATTCATTTTCTAAAAAACCTATTTATTTATTTTTTTCCCGATGAGTCTATTAAAAATAGGTAAGGTTATGTACTACTAGATCTCTTTAAACTTCACATCTCAATAGGATTTCTATTAGGATGTTGTTTCCGTTATATAGTAAATCAAATCATTTATTTATTTATTTATTTATTTGACTCTTACTATTGTTATTTTCTCTCATTATCTTTTTCTTTTCTTCAATTTGTATTCCAAAAGACATTTATTTATTTATTTTCCTATGAGTATATTAAAAACAGATAACATTGTGTACTACTAGACCTCCTTAGACTTCGTATCTCAATAGGATTTCTTGTAACATCCTATCACCGATGTGAAGGGTATATGGGTAAATTGGGACAGGCTAGTAGATTAGACTGCATAATGTGATATGAGAATTCATTTGGCCTCTAACTATAGAGGAATGAGTTTTCTGCACATGTACATATAGGTACATGCATTCATGACATTTCCTAGTATTTATGTGAATTCGATTTGTTGTGAATTCTGAGACAATTGTGATTGATAATTTTGAATTGAAAATTTTAGGAGTGGTTATCAATTGATAGTGACCCTTAGAAATTTTCTGGAATAAGTGAGAGAAAATGTTCGGACCGGAAATTTTCCGAGTGACAGACTGATTGATTGTATAATACTTGAATATCTGTCCAATGGCCATGGAAAATTAGATATATGATTTTAGAATTAATATGTCAAGCCATTAAAATTTGGAGACGAATTGGACTAGAAATGATTTTGTAAAGAGGAAAGATTTTAAGAGAATTGAGGAAATGATATGTGGTAAGTGTTTAGGTTACTGAAGCAACCCTAAATGCCTCATGTTTTCTCCTTACCCTTTGACAGTTTCGGAAATCACTTGGGCAATGACATTTTTTCCTCCACTCTAGGGTTTGTTTTCTCCTTCCTTCGTGTGACCCTTGATTTCTTTCACTTGGTTAGATTCCTTGTTGCCTTCTTGCTTTCTTCTTCTCCCTTGTGAAAGCCATACGAAAATCCTTGAGAAAATGAAGTTTTGGGAGGTGTTGGAAGAGAACCGTGAGTGTTAGGACTTGGAGAAGATTTTCGGGGATTTGAAGTTTTGAAGCTCGATTTGGTAAGTAAAATGGTTTAATGTTGTTTATTTGTAAGTTAAATGCATTAATGGGTTTAAATGTTAAAGATCGTAGTGTTTGAGTTAAGTTATGACTGTTTTTGAAAGAGAAAAGAGTGAAAAATTCGTCAGAGCGCCGCGACGCGGCGAGAAAATTGTGTTCTCGCTGCGACATGCGTGAAGGCCTCGCCGCTGCGAGCTTTTATTTATTCGCCACGGCGAGCCTCCAAACCTTCCACGCCACGACGACCTACCCTTGTCGCCGCGGCGAGCGCTCTTTGTTGCCGCGACGAGCGTCCTCACGTCGCGGCGAGACTGATTTTCCTGAATTGATATAGTTTAGTTTTTGGGGCATAACTAAGGGTGTAGACCTCCAATCGAAGTGATGGTTGATTCGTTATGATCTAGGAAAAGCGGTCTACGATTGATATAAAGAAAGAAAGTTTGAAAGCAAATGAGCGAGATCTTAAATATTGAAAGAAAGTTGATTATGGTTTCCTATAGCAACTTAAGGATTGTTTTATGAAAACTGGAGTATAATTTTGAGACTTTGGAAATAAATTCAATGCTATTGGGGCTTTAGAAACTGAGCATAATGGGTGAATTTTTGATCTAGAGAATAATGACACTAGTTTTGAGGTCTTTCTTGAGAATATCCTAGTGGGTATGACTTGGTAAATTGACTGAATGTTAGAAATGAAATTTGTGAAATTCCATGACATGTTATTGAATTGAAATGAGTCATTATTGAGCAATTGAGTGAAAAGTTAGTTTTTGACAAAAGAAAGTGGAAATTGGGAAATAGCGCTGGGAAGGTCATGAACATGCATCGTACATCTTTTATTTAAGACATGTGCATCATTGAATTATTTATGATTGTGCATTTAGTAATGGGAAATTATTTGATTAATATAGAGGCACCGATGGAATGATATTCCACAGATATTGCTGGGACTTCCAGGCAGTAGCTCGGAAGTTTAGAGGTGAGTAACCTAGTTGGTTCCTCGATTTTTAACTGTTAAATGTTCTATAAACTGTCTGTAAATATGAATTGTTATGTTTGAAATCTCGGACCAAAGGTCCGAGGGATTGAGTGATTGGATATGCCAATGTGATTGTTTTTGAATGCTTCCATGGGATAAATTGTGAATGCATGGTAGTGTGGAATTGGAAATGATATGACTGTTTTCGATAAAGTGATTCTGATTGCATGTGATAAATGAATTCTATAATTGATTGTTTAATAATGATTGTGACTGGAGTTGCCACTGAGAGCTACAAGCTCGATCACTGAAAAAGAGCCTCGAGCTCGAAAGAGATTAGTGCATACCCAGAGGGCTCTCCTATCCCTACTGACGCGTGGAAAGTAGTGCATACCCAAAGGGCTCTCCTACTTTCTAATACGCAATTACTGTTTAATGTGCCTGAAAAGCGACTGACGCGTTTGCATCCCTCGAGTAGGGGCAAAACAAAACCGTGAGGGTGGCCCATCACGCCAAAGCAGACAATATCGAAAGGTGAAAGTGCATTCCCTGAGGGCTCTCCTCCCCCTAAGACGTGTTTACTAAATACTGTTCACTGTTTAAGCGCTCAGTCACAACACAGAATTAAGATGGGATAATAAATGGACAAATTTTATGTGTTCATTATTATGTTTTGACGGAATTGTGAACATGGGGAAAAGGATTTAATGCTTTATATTTGCCTGATAATTGTTAAATGATGATACTGAATGTGTAATTGACTGAAACTGTGAATTGCTTACGATATGCATGAATTGGGTGAACCATCGATGATGGTTTCTCATTAAGTTCACAAACTCACCCAAAATTGCAACTGTTTTTCAGGATAAGAAGAATACCCCGTTAGGTCAACGGGAGTATACTTACAGCATTTAAGTGACGGATAGAGGTCAGGATCAGTTCACGTCTGCATTAGTGTCATTCTGATTCATGTGTAAAATTGTATTTCCACAGAATAGTGCTTTCTATTTCAGTGGGCCCCTATTGGGTAATGTTGTATTGTAATGTGAACACTGAAAGCATTCAGAAATGACATTGGGCCCAATTTGGGTATGGATTTCTGTACATGAAATGGTTAAACACTGTTGAGTGTCTTTATGACTGAAATTGTGTTATGATTGGAAATGTTTTCGTATTAAAGCGGGCCCAAATTGTTTACTGATTTCCACGCATGTGATTGTTTTCAAAAATAAAATTGTCATACTGAGTTTTTGGATTGTTGCTGAATGCTCTAGCATACCACCCTCGTGAGGCACGGGCTCAGATATCACTCTCGATGTTGAGTTTGGGTCTCGCGGGAGTGGGATGCTACATTTCTATTGGGATGTTGTTGTCATTGTATAGTAAATTAAATCATAAAATATAAAAAAGAAATTTTATAATAAATTATAAAAATTGAAAAAAACTAAAACTAAAAATTAAAAATTTAAAAGTCAATAAATATTTTTTACTAAATTTAAAAATAAAATAGAAAACTGAAACCTAAAAATTGAAATAAATAGTAATCTTTTTAAATATAAAATAGTTAATTAGATGATGCAAAATTTGAAACAAAAGTAACGTGAAGAACAATACACTAACCTCTTCGGGAGAGAGAATCCAATAAAGTCGATCTAACTTTGCAACATTATGAGAGAACCAAATCAACCCATATGGTTTTGTCTCTGGTTTAACCAGATCTTGACGATGAAGTTGATCATCTTTATCCCCTCGAGACATCTTTGGGGGAGATAAAGTGTATTGAAACTAGCACTTCACTTATTGTGTTCTAGTAGTCGCCTTGCTATTCCGATCGTTCTTCACCCAAATCCAACTCCATATTTGACCAAGGCAACCTAAAAGGTTAAGACCTAAAAGGTTAATACCCAGATCTGTTGCAGTTGCTTGCTTTTCACCCAGATCCAACCACCTCAGCATCCCTATTACAATCGCTCTTCACCCAAAGGTTTAGATCTGGTAACGACAGTGACTCGTAATGCTAAGGCAATAGTAACATCCATGATAAGGGTTTCGTTACTACTGGCGATGGTGGGCTGTCTACTCAAGTGGAGGAGTTCCTTGCTGTCGCATAGAGAACTGAATGTGGAGATGGTGTTAGAGTTGGTGTGTCTGGAGTGTCTAAGTCCTATGGGTCTTCCCCGACTGCTGGTGCATGGAGAAAAAAACTTCAATTCCATCAACACAAGGTATAAATGAAGCATTACTCTGATGTCATGAAGGATGACATCGTTTATCTCCCACTTAAACTCTTACAAGCAGGAGAAAGAGTTTGGTCAAATGCATTGGTGGGATCATTATGAAGCAAACATCCTGCATTTCCAATTATCAAGGCGTGGGCTAATGGACGGTGGAGTAAACAAGATTTGGAGAAAACTCTACTAACTGATGATGGCATGATTATTTTAAAAATTTCTTCGGATGGTAATCTGAATGAGATAATTGTAATAGGTTCTAGGTATATTGGGGGACAACCCATGTTCCTATAGAAGTTGAAACCCAGAGATTGCATTTAATAGGGAGTGTGTTGAAGTTTTTCCAATTTGGGTACATTTCCATAACCTATCGCTTGAATTGTGAACTGTGGAAGGGTTAAATTTTCTTGCTAGTTCATTGGATAAATAGTTGAGTATGGATGCACATACATGAGGTATGGATAGAATAGGATATGCAAAAATATGCATAAAAGTGAGTCGAAATGCTACACTACTAGATTGTCTTCCAATTATGCAACTTAGTGAACCTGGGGAGAGGGTGAAAATAGAAATACAATTATCCTACTTATAGAAGCCACACAATCTTGTCAATAAATGGGTTTTAATTAGGAAGAGGTATAAAACAGGTTGGCAAAAGGAGTTAATGGGGATTGAACAATCAACAGTCAAAGTTGGTACTAGAGTTCAGCGAGAGGTTGATGAGCAACCTACCCAGATTCCTCCAACCGAAAGTGAAACAGGGGAGTATCTTGAAGTGGTTTATCATATAAGTCAAAAGCAGGGCGATCTTGGTTCTGAGAGTCTGAAGTTGGTAAGGAATGATAGTACTATTAATGTAATGCAAGGTAAGACAACTGGAGTTTTTATAGAGAATGAGAAAGGGTCAATTTGATGTAAAAGTTCAGATTAAACAAAAATTAGTAAGGAACAAAGAGCTGGGAGGGCTGTAGTGGTTACTCAACAGAATGAGATTGCCGAAGTAGTGTAAAAATAGACAACTATGGACAACTCTAGTGTAGACAATATGGAGTGTCTAGATAGTGGAGTAGTTCACTTCACCTCACAATATTTGGAGCAATGTCAGATGAATTAGGCCAACATCTTGATTCCATTAGCAACTATTCAACAAAATGAGATTTCTAAGGCTAGGCTGGAGTATAAAGAATAGACAACATTAGTAAACTCCAGTGATACCTATATGGTAAGTCAGGGGACTGGGCTATCATTTCTCATAATACATAACATCCTGGGAAGAGTACATATTGGCATTGAATTGTAATTTTTTACTTATGTGACAATTGTTTCACCTCGAGAACGTAGTTTAGATTTGGCAACAGAGGACGGTGATTCTCCATCAGGTGCAAACTAAGTCCCTAATATTCCAAGAGAATTTTGTATGTATTCCAAAACTGTAAAAAGAAAATCAGTAAGGAAAAGAAAGAAAAATCCCAAATACTAACAATATGAGGATAAAAAGAGGTATCTTGACCTGTAATGTTTAGCCCACTCTTTCCATATAGATGAAATATAACCACATTTTCTATGGCATAGGCTGAAATTGAGCATGATCTCTATCATGAATACAAGTTGCAAGAGATTTATCTTTAGCAGACTCGTAAACTAGAGTGTGATAGTTTCCAGGCAACATCCAAGCAACTTCAATGCATTCCTATGCACACGCATTCTTGATGCATATACAATTTCACTGAAGGCTTCGCTCTTCCTGTTCTTGAATTTCTTAACCATTATTTAGCGACCCTAATGGAACTGTTAGGCCCCGAATTTTTATTTTATGATTCTATTCAGCATGAATTGTGATAATTGTGTGATTATGCCTTAGTTTGATTGATTTTGGGTATATTAGTGGATATTCGAGGTTTAATTAGTTATAATGTGGTTTAAATGAGAATTAAGGGATAATAATGTGTAAGGGCATTTTGGGAAGTTTACTTAGGTTGAAGTGGGTTTAGGCTTGTAAAGAGGGGTAAGATGGTCTTTGTATTTTCCTTAGGTGAGGTTTAAGAAGAAATTAGAAAAGAAAAGAAAGAGGGAAGAAGAAGGAAATAGAGAAGAGAAAGAGGAAGAGTGCGCCCTCGTGAAGGAGGAAGGAGAAGAGAAAGAGAGTTAAGATCTTTGTGATCCGACGGATTTAAAGCTCATTCTGGGTAAGTTAGCTTCGTTTCTTCTTGTTAGGATCAGATTTAAACATAGAGAATGTTGAATGTAGCAGAATCGAAGGATTTAGGGTTTGAAAGGAAAAATGGTTAGAAATCGTTGGTTTGTTGATTTTGTGCATGATTTGAAGTTTAGAATGGGTTAGAAATGTAGTAGAGGACTTGATCTATAGTTTCGTTGTATTGCATTTGGATTTGGAAAGGATTTAAGATGGGAAATGTTGAAAAATTGGGTTCGGAGGTGTTCTCCAGACCCGCACGTCGCCACGTGCAAATTTTGCATTCGTCGCGACGTGGCGTTCGTCGCGACGAAGAATAATTAAATTCGTCGCAACGAGCGGGGAAACGTTCGTCGCGACGTGCGAGAGAAACGTTCGTCGCGACGTATGGGAAGGACGACGTCGCGACGTGCGAAAAGATTTGGCTCGTCACAGCGAGTGTGCCTTCGTCACGACAAACATCCAATTTTTCCGAAGGAGATTTTTGGGCATATCTTTTGGTATAGATGTCCAAGTGAGGTGATTTTGAATTCGTTGCGAACTAGAAAGAGAGGGCTTCAAGGTTTATGAAGAAGGGAGGTTCGGAATCAGCCTTTAAGGGTTCGGGAATTTAGATGGAAGTCGAATATAGAATTTTAATGCTTTATTTTGGATTTCCAAGTTGTGAATATTTACTATAGATATTGATTGAATGGAAACTTAGTTTATTTTAGAAAACCAAGCTGACCCGATTCCATCACAAGAGGAAGGACAGCAGTGAGTCGACTACTCGAGCGATCTTAGGTGGGTAATATACTTATATTAATTGTGTGACTAGGCAATTTCTTGCCTATGTATGAATATATGTTATATGTTATGCATGTTTAAATGTGACGAGACTTTGATTTCATCTATTTTGAAAGAATCATAGGAATTGATAGCATTACATTCTGATTCTGAGCATGTGATGCCTCGACTTCGGTCATGACATTTTGACTAAATGCCAGACGTGAAAGAATACCATATGATGAAATGATTATGAGCATGATTATGTGCTTTTGTTTGGGCGAGAGTGGAACTATTTCGTTCGTCATGTGCACGTAGACAAGAGCCTTCTCCCGGCTGCCCGCTTGTGACTTATGAGATCCGAATGGACTCATTTCGTTCAGGGTGTAAACTTCGGTTTCTCCCTTTTGTTTCCATGGAAGCCTCGAGCCATTGTGATGTGCATTACATATGTGAATTCTGTATTGTGAAGCATACTTTGTGACATAGTTAAGAATTGAATTAATTATAATGGATGTGTAAATTGTTGCTTGGCGTGTGAATGCTTGATGCCTGTATATACATATATATATACATTCATATGCTGGGATTTGTGCTAGTTGCCGATGGCTATAATTATATTAGCCACTGAGCTGTGTA
>JANTNU010000002.1:10665207-10676764 GCA_024752395.1 Erythroxylum havanense
CAAAATTGCAACCTATTTTTCAGGACTGTTAGAGTAGACTCCTAGCTCCGAAGACTTTCTTTCCTGCCGTGCGAGCTACTGGCGAGGGACGTGATGGCACACAGGTCGGTCAGCTGGGTTAGCAATTTGAGGATGACTTAGGATAGATGCTTGTATCAGTTTCCTTTTTGATTTTGTTAGGAGACTGATAGACCTGTCTATTCTAACATTGGATGACTGTATTGGATAATTGTTATTTTGGTTATTAATTTATTGATTCTGTTATATTGTGATTTAAAATACTGCGATGCCATATGGATTTTAGGGAAAATTTTCTGGTAGTGAACCTTCATTGTGGGATACGTGTCGGTGTGACTTTCGGGTTTCCCGATGTGTACCATACGATGAGGGGTCGCTACAATTGTGATGTCATAAAGGATGACATCGTTTGTCCCCCACTTGAACTCTTACAAGTGGGAGAAAGAGCATGGTCGAATGCACTGGTGGGATCATTTTGGAGAAAACATCCTGCATTTCCAATTATCAAGGCTCGGGCTGGTGCACGGTAGAGTAAACAAGATTTGGAGAAAACTCTACTCAATGATGATGGCATGATTATTTGCAAATTTGCTTCAGATGGTAATCTGAATGAGATAATTGGAATGGGTCCTAGGTATATTGGGGGATAACCTATGTTCCTATAGAAGTAGAAGCAGAGATTGCATTTAATAGGAAGTGTGTTAAAGTTTTTCCAATTTGGGTTCATTTCTATAACCTATCGCTTGAATTGTGAACTCTGGAAGGGTTAAATTTTCTTGTTAGTTCATTGGATAAACTGTTGAGTATAGATGAACAAACATCAGGTATGAATAGGATAGGATATGCAAAAATATGCATAGAAGTGTGTTGAAAGGTACACTACCAGATTGTCTTCCAATTATGCAACTTAGTGAACCTGGGGAGAGGGTGAAAGAAGAAATACAATTATGCTACCCATAGAAGCCACATAATACTGTCAAGAAATGTGTTCCAACTAGGACGAGGTATAAAACAGGTTGGAAAAAGGAGTTAATGGGTTTGAACAATCAACAATCAAAGTTGGTACTGGAGTTCAATGAGAGGTTTATGAGCAACCTACCCCAATTCCTCCAACCGAAAGGGACACAGGTGAGTATCTTGAAGTATTTGATCATATAAGTCAAAAGTAGGGTGATTCTAGTTCTGAGAGTCCGAAGTTGGTAGAGTATGCTAGTACTGCTGATGTAATGCAAAGTAAGACAACTAGAGTCTCTATAAAGAATGAGAAAGGGGCAGTTCGATGCAAAAATTTGGATTAAACACAAATCAGTAAGGAACAAAGAGTCGGGAGGGCTATAGTGGTTACTCAATAGAATGAGATTATCAAAGTAATGTAAGAACAGACAACTATGGACAACTCCAGTGCAGACAATATGGAGTGTCTAGATAGTAGAGTGGTTCACTTCACCTCACAATATTTGGAGCAGATGAATTGGGCCAACATCTTGACTCCATTAGCATCTATTCAAAAAAATGAGATTTTTAAGGCTAAGTTGGAGTATGAGGAACAGACAAAAATAATAAACTCCAGTGATAACTATGTGGTAAGTCAGGGGACTAGGTTATCATTTCTCAT
The DNA here is from genome assembly GCA_024752395.1 of Erythroxylum havanense. NCBI lineage: Eukaryota > Viridiplantae > Streptophyta > Magnoliopsida > Malpighiales > Erythroxylaceae > Erythroxylum > Erythroxylum havanense. The sequence continues at coordinate 10,666,841 of JANTNU010000002.1, forward strand.
AATGCATAGCATCCTAGGCAGAGCACGTCTTGGCATTGAATTGTAATTCTTTTGCTTATGTGACAATTTTTTCCCCTCGAGAAAGTAGTTCAGATTTGTCAACTGAGGACTGTGATTCTGCATCAGGTGTAGACTAAGTCCCTAATATTCCAAGAGATTTTTGCATGAGTCCAAAACTGCAAGAAGAAAATCAGCAAGGAAGAAAAAGAAAAATCCCAAATACTAACAATATGAGGACAAAAAGAAGTATCTTGACATGCAAGAAAAAGAAAAATCTCAAATACTAACAATATGAGATAAGGCTGAAATTGAGCATTATCTCTGCCATAAATAAGAGTTTCCAGAGATTTATCTTTAGCAAACTCGTAATACACAATGGGATCATTTCCAGGCAGTATCCAAGGAACTTCAACGCATTCCTATGCACACTCATTCCTGATGCATATACAATTTCACTAAAGGCTTCGCTTTTCCTAATCTTGAATTTCTTCACCATTATTTGGAGACCCTGATGAAACCCCTTATACAATTCATGGCGGGTCCACTCATTATAGTTGTTTGTTGCTCATTTTAGTTCTTCTGATGAAAAGATATGGATAGGGTTAGATCTACCATCACAAAAGGCAGCCAATTCTTCCAACAGCATGCTTCCGTTCCTTATAAATGCTTCCTCACTTCCATTTGCCACTCTCCAAAAACAGCAGTTCTTCGTTCCAAAACAACTCTTCTTGTTACTTGCCATTCAACACTATTGCAAGCAAAAAGCATCTCTGCTCTAACAATTCAATGGACGCTATCAACAAAAGCAATTGTATTATACATAGAAACCCTGAATGTTGAGTTAAACATGCTAGTATTTTCAATATTTTCACCATATATCTATGGGAAGCAAAGGGAACCACAAAGCTGGTCATTTGATTAATAAACCTCTATCAAACATATTTACTGATGAAAATATTACCGTCATGTGTAACGTAACAAAGTTTAGTGATAAGTAGTTGCAAAATGAGTAAAAATGAAAGAGTAAGTTGACAAAGACAAACCTCTAGAATGCAAATGCAACTTAGAAGAAAAAGGTGGAGATCTCAATTTTATTTTTCCAGTGTGTACCCTAAAGCAATCACTGGACGACTAGATATGAAGCTTCAGGACACATTCCATATTTATTACCATACCATGTTAAATTGGCATTAGGTGTGACCAATTGAATTGTAGTTATGAGTCTCTGTCTATCCCATCTAGTTATTCAAAAATTTTGCTTTGCAAACTAGATAAATAAAAGACAAAAGGTTGCTTTTCAAATTTATTTGTCATGTCTAGATAGGAGCTTTTGCTATTAATTTATCTAACAATTTCTGAAAATCCTCTTTGTTTTACTGCATTGTCTAAATGAATTTTTTAAGAGTATTGAAATTTTCAAACTATCTGAATAAACAGAAGGCAAAAGATTAATTTTCTTTTATTTTAAAAATATAATAAGCATTGTGTATAAAAAACTTCTCATTAATATTTTAGCCATTATAATATTTGTAGTAATTATTTTTAATATTAAAAATGGAATTACAAATTTCAATTCTAGCATAAAAATTTGAAGTAAAAAATTGGGATCCAAGCCAATGCCTTTAGGTGAGTAAGAACCTTAAATTGATGAATATAAAGTCATAAACACTATCACAATAATCCAAAAAAATTAATTAATTAGGATTAAATGAAAAAGGTTTTTTGTTAGTAAATCCGAAAACTAGAATTGGATTAGGGGGTTTCTGTCCAGGCAACATCCTAACAATTGAAGATATTGTTGACGTATACTCAATTTCGTAGAAGTCAAGCCTCTCTTGAAGTTTCAAAGAAATTTATTGGGAGTTATTGAACCGCCTTGGTGAACTGGTTAAAATGTTAGAACTTGATGCTTTACTAACAAGCTCTAAGTAAAAGTCATATTCAGCATGTGTTATTTTTCTTTACAAATCAATATCTAGGTTAACTGTGGATTGTGTGAGTTAGTAGAGGTATGTACGTTGTATCCAACCTAAACTAGAAATGAATGGCAGTAGTAAATTCCATAACCTAACTCACTAGAAAAAGTGCCTTCCTTTACAATTTGCTTCTCATCATAATTTTTCTTTGCTCTTTCCATTTTTTTTGTTGCGAAGCTAATGATAGGATTACATCTACAATCAACAAACACGACCATATTATATAGTAGCACGCTTCATGAATGTTTTGAAATTGTTAGTTGTCAATTCCCAATGCATTTAGGTGGTGAAATTTGCCATATTCTATCTATATAACACATCCCTGATTAAACTATGAAGAAAGAATGTTTGGTATTGTGTGGCTTGTTTGATTCGTGTTTTAACACTTTTATTTAATGAAAATCCTCAACATAACTGGAGATCTATAATGCTTATAACCAAAAGTCTACTGCTCATTTCCAAGTTATGATTTAAGGGGGTTTATTGAACAAGAAGAGAAAAACTTATTCCTTTCAGATGTTATATTGATGGAGAGCAATACAAAGTTAAACAATGTCAAATTATGCCTTTCAAATTATTCAAGTTAATCCTGTCAATTTTTCCAACTTGTAGGGTCGATTATGATTTCATTCAGTGCCTTGAGACACAGAGAGGAAAAAAGAAAAGAAATAATAAAACCATAATGCACAAAGGGATTATATTATATATAAAAATGCTTGTTTGATAAAACCAATATAATAAAAAAGTGAATGAATCTTGATGAGTAGTAGGTAGCAAAGGGAGAACAGGGGCTTTGTGAATTTGTCTGATCGAGTTCTTTTGCCACTTCAAGCATTGTTCTATTGAATCCTTAAACTCATGCAATTGCATTAGCCTTAATAGGTTCAAGTTGTAGCTCTTTTCGGGACATTGTCTCTCTACCACAACAAAGGGATCCATCTCAAATCTGTTCTTTTAAATTTGTTGCTTTACATGTACTATATCAGTCGATTTTCAAGTCAAAAGCTGTAGTGGAAACAAATCAAGTACATTTTTCTCTCCGAGCATATATGTTCTCATAGACTCTAAATTTATTTTTAGTTACAGGTTTATTAATGGAATGAAATGAAATAAAATGTAATATTATTCTATTGTTTGAGAGGAGGGTTTATAATGAAATAGAATGGGATGAAATAGAAGAGAAGGGTTTCATATTACATCTCATTCCTGTTATTCACAAATGCAATCATTAATAATCACAAAACTAATATCTACATTTTATTTAAAGCATTAATTACACAATAAGATTGACATATCTCCAATGTTTTGCCTGAAATCTTGATGCATGCTCTCCATTTTGGACACCACAATCTATCAATATCAACAAAACTTATGCAAGAGAGGGAGCTTATAGTAGAAGACTCAATTTTTTGTTTTCACACCTACACTTTATATGCCCACAATCTCACCATATGTTATTCTTTATAACATGTTCTACCATAAGGGGTAGAAAAGGATAATTGTTTCATTTCAAGGATGTTATGAACTATAGTTTAAAGGGCTAATATATAGTTATTAAGGTACTACCATGTGCCTTAAATGCAATTAGTAAATTATTAACCATCCTATTATGATTATTAAACATTCATTATAAAAGTCATAAGCAATCCGTCAAAGTACTAATATGTCCAATACAAAATAGTAAACTCCTGCTAATCTTATTAACCTAGGCTCCTAACAATTCTATGCGAGAAACGTGTTTTACAAACACACATATAGGTAAGCCTTTTGTAAGTAGATATTCTAACATGCTAGCTATAAGCGTATATTCAATAGTAATGAGGGATTCAGCGATTCTCTTTTTAACAAAATAATACTTTATGTCATTATGTTTTGAGCGAGAAATAATTCTAGTGTTCTTAAAGAAAGCTACAACTTTGAAGTTATCACAATAAAATTTTAGCAGACTCAAAATAAAGTCTACAATTCCCAATGTTGAAATAAAATTTCGCAGCCATATTACTTGATAAGCTGCCTCATAGAACGTCATATACTCTACCTCTATGGTAGAGGATGTTGTTAGTATCTGTTTGACACTTTTTTCATGATATATCTCTTCCATCCATCATAAAGATGTAGCCTAAAGTGGACTTTTTATCATCTACACATCCTGTATAATCAACGTCATTGAACCCAACTACATCAAGAGTGTCAGTTCGCTAATAAGTCAACATATGATCTTTGCTAGCTTAAAGATACCTCATAACTTTCTTAGCCACTTTCCAAGGGCTAAAGTCTAGAATCACTTAAGTATCTTCCCAACACGCCAACAACAAAAGCAATAACAGGGTGTTTGCATATTTGAAGCCATGATGATTCGCAGTAAATCTTTGGAAAAAACTGGTGAGGCTTTCTTTCAAAGCAATCCCTTCTCATTGGCTACTGCTTTTAGCAACAAGTCTAGCCTTGTACCTTTTCACTAGTCCACTTGAGTTATGATTGATTTTGTAAACCCATTTGCACCTAATGGGTTTCAAACCTTTAGGTAGTTCAACCAACTCCTAAATTTCATTTTGTGACATGGAACTCAACTCATCTTCCATTGCATTCATCTACAACGCAGATTGAGGACTATTTATGGCTTCTTGATAACTGATTGGTTCAGTATTATCTTCCACATTAAACCCATGTTCTTACAAATAGATAATATATTCATCAAGAATGATAAGTTTACGTGTTCTTTGTGATCTCCTAATAATAACTTTGTCATCCCTAGTATTAATAACTTCATCATGTGCTTGATTCTGACGCTCATCATGAGATTCTATTGGAATCTTTTCAACCATAAGGTCATTAGTAGGAGCTGAAGCGACTAGTACAGGGATTAGAATACATTCTTCCTTGTATATAATTTCTCTTAAACCTTAACTTGAACCAAATTCATCTTCAAAATAGACAGTTCTATCTAATTCTATAATTCTGGTCGTGTGAGATGGGCAATAAAATCTAGAACCCCTTGATCTGACTGTGTAGCCTATAAAGTAGCTACTAATAGTTTTAAGATCAAGCTTCTTAGAATGTGGATTATAGGGCCTTACTTATGTTTTGCATCCCCAAACATGAAAATGGCATTAGCTTGGTTTCTTAGTTGACCATAACTTATATAGAGTCTTTGGAACTGACTTGCTAAGTACTTGATTCAAAATATAAGTAGCTGTCTTCAATGCCTCACCTCATAAAAATTCTGGCTAACTAGAATGAATCAGTATACACCGCATCATATCAATAAGTGTACCGTTTCTTGTTGCTGTGATTCTATTTTGTTGAGATGTTCCTGGCATTGTATATTTACCACATTCTTGCAAATATCTAACAAAAGGCCTAAGATTCTTTCCACTTTCATCATAACGCCCTTAATACTCTCCACCTCTGCCAGAATTAACTACCTTAATTTTCTTTCCCAATTAAAGGTCATCATTAGTCATGAAAATCTTAAACACCTCCAAAGATTCAGATTTTCACAAATGAGCTCCACATTACTAAACCGAGAAAAATTATCAATAAAAGAGATGAATTATTTATAACCACATATAAGAAGTGAAATAAATGGCCCAAATATATCAGTATGAATCAATTCCAACAATTTTGAGAACCTGTTTTTTTTTTTTTTGCTTTTTCTAACATTTGCGGTCAACTTTATTTTAATATAATCAACATAGGCAATAAAATATGAAAAATCAAGATCCTGAAGTACACCATCTTTTATCAACATCTTCATTATTTCTCTAGAAATATGACCTAAACGTTTATATCATAACATAGAAGATTTCAAATCCAACCTCATACGTTTGGAACCAACAACAGTATTAAGAGAAGAGGAAGAAGCAACAATAACAACATCATTTAACTCAAGTTTGTATAAATTTTCACATAAAATTTCATATCTTACCAAAAGAGACATACGATACAAAGTCAGTTTTTTAGTTCCATAAAGAAGACTATTACCTAGTCTATCCAAAATGGATATAACAATCAAATTTCTCTTAATAGAGGGTAAATAAGAGACATTATGTAACACCAAAAAATGTCCTGTATTCAACTGTAGCTAACTGTTATGAAAAATTCAACTTTAACTTTGGTATTATCTCCCATGTACACGTGTTGCTCAGAACTAGTTAGCCTTCTTCGACTTGTCAGTTTCTACAAGGAATCTGTAATGTGAATTGTTGCTTAAATATCTAACCACCAAGTATGTGAGGGCACATCAATAATATTGGAATTTAAACCAACCATCTTAAGACAATTATCTTTCTTCTCTAAGTGAGCTTTGAGTTTTCGACAATCAGCTTTCTTGCACTCAAAATTTTGACAAAAGTTGCACTTCCCTTTAAAAAACTTTTTCTCCTAACTAACAGATGATGAGCCCCTACCTGCCCACTTCCTTTGGGACCAACAACTTTCTTTTTGAAAGGCTTTTGGTCACTTGAGCTCTTAGAAGTGAATTTTCTCTTTTGAGAATCGTTAAGGTTTATCATCATGAAGATGTTTCTTGCAATTCCGTTTTTCATGTCATCCTCATCCTTGACAAGAATAACAATCATCTCCTCAATAGTTCATTTCTCTTTTTGAGCATTATGGCTTTGATCTGATCGAATCAAATTTGGAAGGAAGAGTTCCTATCACAAACTATACCATGTAATCCTCACCCATCTCCATATCCATAACCTTAAACTTATGATAACAACCCATAAGCTTGTTGATATGAGCCCTAATGCCACTTGCACCATCATAAATGGTGTGATGAAGCATGTTTTTAGTACTCATTATTGTCATTCTTTTATAATTTCAAGTACTTCTTCTTAATACAATAAGAAAATCCTTTGCACTATCAACGTCGGGAATACTATCATGAATGGATTTATCCATGAGATACCTGATAATCATCAAACAACATTAGTTAGAGTATTCCCACTCCTGATGGGATTGCTTTTCCTTCTCAGTAGCATCATTAGTGGGTTTAGGTGGTACATCAATTCTCAAGGCCAAGTCCATTCGCATGATAGTCAAATTCATAATGAGAGATTCAACCCACTGCTTATGGTTTGTTCCATTCAATGTTGTTGGACCCTGAACTTTTCTTGAAATTTTGAAGAATAAATTGACGTTAAATGAGAAATTTGTGGTAACTTATTCATGTGCAAAGAAAAAGACAATTCAAGAATGTGAAATGTTATATGAGATTAAGATAGATGAATTTAGCAAGTCGATGATGAGAGAGTATAGGTGTGTGCATGCTTTTGTTATTGATGTTTATGATTAATTATGACCTAAAATAGTGTTTTGAGTTTAAATGAAATTGATAGTGAATGAATTGCTTTAAATGGAGTGGAAAAGCAAGAAATGATTAGTTAAAGTGTTAAATTATGGTGAATTAAAAATCTGAAATTTTGAGGATGAATAGTAGCAAAAAATAGCAAATTGGATATGAAATCTTTGTGAATTTTTCTGGCTTGATCTAGGCAGATTTTGATCAAATGATCTTCATGAAAATTGTAGCTTTTGTTGAAATCTTGCTATCGCTTTAAAGTATGACATGTTTCGATATCGGGATTGATATTTATGATCAGTCAAATTGAAGTGTATGTTACTTTGTTTTTGAAGATGCTCATAAGTGTAGGATTTTGTATGCAGTGTTTTGAGGAACAACTATGGACTAATATGTTTTGAATTGAGTTCAGTGATCTACATGAAAGTCATAGAAGATTATCCTAGCTTTTCAATGTTGTATAATATGTTATTTCTGGTTATGGAATTTAAAAGATATGAAATTTTAAAGTTTAGATGTGATATAGGATGAGACATTTTTGGGCAGAAGCTTTGATCGAAAAATTGACCTAGTTAGAGGTTGCAATTGCTTTTAAGTTCTTCATGAAAGTTTTAGATTATGTTTTGATCTTTTTATTAATGTAAATTATGGAATTTTTGGACCATGGAATAGGAAGTTAAGTTTTTATAAGTTGCTGTTACTGTTTAGGGTCATCCGACCCTTGCCTGTTCTTTTACTTCTAACTTTTCCGTCAGACATCCGATTGATCCGATTTTTGAAGCGTTAGATTCATAAGACATCCCTTATCTCTCGATGAAAATTTGTGATTTTTGAGATTAATTTGAAAAAGATTGATTGAATCAAAGTGAGAGGATTGATTAAAGAGTTTGAGTTGGACATTTTTCTGAACATGTTTAGGTATTTTGATGATATCTTAATCTGTAGAGATCAAATTAAGTTGATTTTTGTTTTTAAATAAATTAGAGACATGGGAATACAAGTTATCTAAAGCAATCGAATTTCAATTCAGTCCTTAAGATTTTCAATTTCTGAATTGAAGTATTAAAGTTATAAGAATATATATAAGAGCAAATTGGGCATGACACTTAAGTCTAAGAGTTATAAGGCTTATATTGGAGGGCACAATGGACATTGCCCACCCATTAAGAGTATGAATTAGAAGAAGAAAATTGGGAATGAGAAGAAAAAGAAGAAGAAGTCGTGGAAGAAGAAGAGAAAGCTAGGGTTTGGAGATCTTTGAAGATTTTGAAGAAAATTGAAGCCAAATCAAGTAAGTATAAGCATCATTCCTCTTGATTTGTTGAATGAATCATGTTTAGTGATCGTTAGAAGTGAAAAATGGGGTTGAATGTGTTGATATTGATGAACTGTTAGACCCCGAATTTTTTTTAATGATGTCATTAAACATGAATTGAGTTAATTATGTGTATATGGCTTAGTTTGATTAAATTGGGCATAATATTGGATAATTGTGATTATATGTGGGTTAAATGAGAATTAAAGGATTAATTTGTGTAAGGGTATTTTGGGGAGTTTACTTAATTCAGATAGGTTAAGGCTTATTTAGGAGGGGTAAGATGGTCCTTATACTCTCCTTAGGTTTTAAATAGAAAGGAAATAAGAAAAAGAAAGAGAAAGAAAGAAATAGAAGAAGAAGAACAAAGGAGAGCCGTCGGTGGGAGAAGAGAAGAGAAGAAAGAGATTTGCGACCTTTGGATTTTTCGACAGTTTTGGAGCATTACCCGGTAAGTTTACGTTCTTCTTACCTTGTTTTGGTTGGATTTAAACCTAGAGAATGTTGAATCTGTGAGAATCGAAGGTTTTAGGGTTTTGGGTGAAAAATTGGGAAAATCGTTGGGTTGTTGATTTTAGGATGGATTGGAATCTTAGAATGGGTTAGAACTGTAGTATAAGACTTGATCTATTGTTTAGATGTGTTGGATTTGGTTGAGGGAAAGAATCGAAGTTGGGTAATGCAGGAAATCTGGGTTTCGGAGTTGAGCTCCAACACACACGTCGCGACATGCGTATGAACACGCCGCGGCGAGCAAGGAAGGGATCCACGTCGCGACGTGTAAATAGTTTTACGATTATTCACCACGACGTGTGAAAGGTCGTGGACGTCGCGACGTGCCAAAGGAGACGTCGCGACGTGCAGCATTTTGTTCGCCGCGGGAAGTAGACGTCGCGGCGTGCATCGTTCGCCGCGTCGAGCGACCAGACGTCGCGACGAGCCCCCTGTGTTTTCGACAGTGATGTTTTGATATTTTTGAGCATATCTTTTGGTAGGGATGCCCAATTGAGGTGATTTCAGATTCATTGTGCTCTAGAAATAAAGGGCTACAAGTTGTAAGAAGAAAGGAAGTTCAGAATTTGACTTTAAGGATTCGGGAATTTTAGGAGGAGATCGAATATAGATTTTTATGCTTTATTTTGGCTTTCCAAGCTTTGGAGCTTTTCTATGGATGCTGATTGAATGGAAACTTGGTTTATTTTTAGAAAACCAAGCTGACCCGATTTCATCGCAAGAAGAAGGACGTCAATGAATCGGATTTTCGAGCGATCTTAGGTGGGTAATATACTTATAGTTATTGTGTGATTAGGCAATTTCTTGCCTATGTA
>JANTNU010000002.1:10729043-10739373 GCA_024752395.1 Erythroxylum havanense
AAATGGTGTATTGCCTCTATACCGAAATTAAACTTCTGGTACAACTTCTTGGTTTTGTGTATGGGTTTTGGTTTGAGTGTGTATCTAGTGTAGGAAACTTTCCCCTCAATTTTCATGCACTTCAGAAACATAAACTACTACTGCTGCTATGAAACTTAAAAAGACAGAAATCTGAAAATGCTTCTGAAACTTTTTATTGATAATGGAGTTCACTCTCTTTTCTGAAAATGATGAAGATGAGCTTTTATACTAGCTCTCCCCACTTCTGAATCATCTAAGAACTAGGAAACAAAAGCATAGTCTAATGTGTAAAAAACTAGGCTAGTACAAACTTTCCTATTTTAGCACAAACATAAAGCACAAACATAAAAGTAACTTTCTGAAACTTCCTTTTGTTCTTTTCATAGCCACGACTGTAGTACAAACTGAACAAAAGCATAGGATAAAAAACTTCTTCATTTGGCAAGACACAAAAGTAACACTTGTCTTCCAATGTGGAATTTGATCTAAACTCTTCTGTTGTTGCTTGATTCTTCAAGGACCAGAAATGATACTCCAGATCCTAATGTCAGTGGTAGGTTCAAAATGCTCCAACTTCATTCTTCTTGATTAACTTCATCTAATCCTGATTTGCTAATTAAACTTCAGTTTTGATTCTGCACTTTCTTGCTCTGCATTTCTTCTTGTCTTTGATCTCCATTCTTCAACAATTCTGTCTGAGCTCTTCTTCTGCACTATCCGAAATCATCACATCTGCATCTTTCTTCTCATCATCTTCCTTCTTGCATTGAATTCCCTTCATCAGAATTTGATCTGCATTGCTCATACACCCTTGAATTATGTCAAGCATCATCATTCTCAGCCTCCATCTGCATCTGTATTCCTTCTGCTTCCCTCTCAGCTTCTTCTTCTTCTTCTTAATTTTCACCAACATAGCCAACTCTTCTACCATCCTTAACAGTTCAGGTTGCACAAGACAATTTAGTTCAACAGCCTCTGTCATGTTCATCCAACAACACATTGGAGGGTTTAATATCTCTATGTACAATTGGCCTTTGGAATGCAGCGTGGAGATACATCACCACATTTGCTATGTCCACTGCAATCTTCAACCTTGTTTCCCATGGCATAGGCTGAAACTGAGCATCTTCTTGGTCGTGACCAGCGTTTTATCTCTAGCAGATTCGAAAATCAGAATTGGACAATGTGTTTCCAGGCAGCATCCCAACAATTTGAAGACATTTCTGTGCACACTCATTCCTGATGAATACACGATATCGTTGAAGGCGAAGCGCTCCTCATTCAAGTCTTTGTGGAACTTCTTGACAATTATTGGGCGAACCTGATGGGATCCCTTGTACAAATAATACAAGCCATCTTTCTTTATAATTTTCTGCTCATCATAGTTTGCTGCTGCCGTTTTTAGTTCTTCTATTGAGCAGTTATAGATAGGGCTAGACTTACCGTCACAAAAGGCGACCAATTTCCCCAGTAGCAAGCTTCCGTTGACCATGCACGTTTTCCACTTTTAGATTCCGATTCCGAGTTCTTTTTTATGCTGAAACATGCCATTGTCTTATCCATCTCTAATAGGCGATTATTTGAAGCTGGAATACCTCGTAAGTTAAAGAGAGGTCCTAAGATATTAAATCACATTGTGAAGTCCATTTACGTGGCTGGTTTTACTGCTGGAGACAAGAATAGAAGCAAAGCGTAACAGAGGAAGAAGAAATATGATAGCCTTTATGTATATGGATCAAGACTATCAACATTTCATTACATAAACTTGCATATAAAAAATACAATCACTTCTTGGTCATGTTCTAATCACACAAAATATCTTATAGTGACCGAATAAACAAGTAAAAACAACCCTAAAATATGATATTCCGTCTGCTGTCTATAACAAAGACAAAAGGATTAACTCATTCCAGTAATATTTGAGTATTCTTTAAATAATGATTCCGATAACTAAAATTGATTAATTAAACATGTAGAATAGATGAAAAAGAGTTGGGAAACTGATTTATTTGAATCATCACCCGGACCATGAATGTGTTGTACTGGTGGCAACTAAACGGGCTCTAGTCCCTAAGGCACAAGTTAGAATAATCCAATTCAACTAAATTTATTTTGATTTATTAATTTTGAACCAATTTTATAATTGATCAGATTTTTTTAAAAATTCAAATATAAATTCAAATCAAAAAAATTTTATTATTATATATGGGTATTCAGAACATCGCTACAACTTACTCCAACGTAGGTTGAAGTCCTTATATTTTATTGTTTAATGCTTGAAAAGATTAGTTATAACATGCAATATAGCATGATCCACTTAAATTTCTCCAGCTTTGAGACCTTGTGTAGCTACTGTTTTATTGGTGAAACATGTGCTGCCTTAGTGTATTCTTCAACTACAGCTTCATACTTGCTCGATTCTTGAATGATCTCATATCCAACATCAAACCAACTTGTTTGCATGTTGATTGATCCAGTTACTTGATAATCAAGCATACAAAAGCATCAAAAACATGGCTTACAGGTCACATACACACGTTGGCAGTATGTCCAAGTATAATTCAATTTCAACCATTGGTACTGTCCATATATATCTTAAACCAAAATTGACTTAATAGAAAGAGAGAATATATTTGGGTTGGATCTCACCAAAATGTTAATAACTTGATATATCTAATATGTATTATGCTAATCATTTGCCAAGAGAAACCGAACCAATACCAATCAATAGACACACTTGTTCAGGAAAAGCAAAACAACCAAAACTTCTTATATATAAAAATAACAAAGCGTTGCTAATTTAGATGCAATTAAGTACAAATGATTGGCAATCTTGAATTAACCATTGATGAACTATAAAAAGACAAGAGAGTTGACAAACATAGAGATAAAAAGCAGAGGACTTCAATTCTTTTCTCTTCTTTCTCCACCAACTTCTTTTGGTTTGTTTTCCTCCCAACAAAAAAATTCAAGAAGATACACATCCAGAATATCTATATTCTGTGTCTCCATAAAGTTCCAAGAACACATTTCCACAGCCACGGGGTATTTTGTTCTGCTTTTTTCAGGTATTTCCTTTGTTTAGTATTCTTTTGTCGTGTCTCTTTATAGTTTCTGTTTCTGCAGTTAGCTGGCAAGTAACCGCAATAAACGAACTCTGCATGATCCAATCTTTTAATGATAATGTAGCAGGAAGATTCATACGGTTTCCGCTACCAATTCCTTTTGTTCTAAAGATTTCCTTCAAGTGTGTCAGGAACAACATTTAAAAGATTTCATTTTCTAATTATCTTGGCTCTTTTAGCCTTTTCTATTTCCTATTTTTCGTTTTTTAGTAAAATAATGTCATTTTTTATGGTTATCGAGTCCTTGGCATACGGATAAATAATTAGAGTAAATCTAGTTACGGGTTACATATTGATATCGTCCAGAACAGTGACCCTTATTTGAAATTTTCCTGGGGGATACAAGATTATGTTTTTGTTAGTTTTCCTTGACTTTTTAGTTCTTGTGTTCATTGCTGTTCCAGAGAAAGGAAAAAAAGGATGGGGGATGCAAATATAGAACAATATTGGTGCCACCTATGCTGTAGAGTGGTGACCCCAGTAACAGATGCTGAGATCAAGTGCCCCTTGTGTGAAAGTGGGTTCGTGGAAGAAATAGGCGACACAAGAGAGCTTAACCACAATGCCATTGATCAACTAGGATCAGAACGTACATTGTCACGTTGGGCTCCCATCTTACTTGGGTTGATGGGTGGTTTGACCCCTTCTGGAGCTCGTGTCATGGCTCCAGAACGTATTACCAACCACAGTTCACCACAGGAAGATGATGAACTAGAGAGCAATTTTGAGTCAATGTTTAGGCAAAGGAGAAGAAGGAACTCAGCTTCCATTCTACGTGTGTTACAAGATCTTCAGACCGGATCACAACGTAATGTGAACAATATTGTGGAGAGTAGTAATAATAATAATCGCAGCAGCAGTAACAGTAGCAATGGTAGTAGTGTGATTTTAGTCAATCCTTTATATGAAGATGCCTTAGTTCTGCCAAATCCTTATGACATGAACCGATCTGGAAATCCAACTCAAAGTCTTGCTAGTTCTTTTGCTGACTATCTATTTGGTCCTGGTCTAGAGTTGTTGCTGAGGCATCTGTCAGAGAATGATCCTAACCGATACGGGACGCCTCCTGCCCAGAAAGAAGCAGTTACAGCAATGCCAAATGTTACCATTGAAGAGAATTTGCAGTGTCCCGTATGCCTGGAGGAATTTGTGGTTGGAGATGAAGCAAAGGAGATGCCATGCAAGCACAAATTCCATGGTGAATGTATTCTTCCTTGGCTAGAGCTACACAGCTCTTGCCCAGTTTGCAGGTTCCAAATGCCCAGCGACGAGTCGAAGACCGAAACCAATTCGTTAAGAAGTAGACAAGAGAGGATGGGGAATACTGATGCTAGAACTGATGATGGAGTGGGAGATGGACAGGAGACAAGAGAGAACAGAAGAGGGCATTTGATCCCCATTTCATGGCCATTTGATGGTTTATTTTCTCTGCCAGGATCTGAGAGTAGTGGGAGCTCTAATTCAGCTACCTCTGCTGAAACAAGGCCGGGAAGTTCTGCTCACACAGACGAAACTTGAAGAAATTTGCATATATAAAACTGATGATTTTGTTTGATTTATGCATTTTAAATTTGAACTTTCATTCAAACAAATGGGTGTCTTGTCCCTGTTAATCTGTAATATGCATGCTTACAATTTGATTGATGTATTCATCTGAGAAATCTTTTTGTATTCGAGATATAATGGCTCCTAAATGAAAATTGTTTTTCATTAAATAATAGAAAAGAGTTGAAAATTTGACAGAACTCAAACATCTTCCCCCATAATATCAGTTTCTTAGTGAAAATTGCCCTTCCACATCAGTAAGATCAAGGCAGAAACCATTGTCGTCTCCTTTCACCCTCTGATGGCGACTCTTTCTAGGAAAATTAGAACCTTCGTCTATTACATATCAACTAAAGGATAATCAAAATTGCCTGCGAGTCATCACTGCGCGTTCAAAATCTTGATCACAGAAGCGGTGTCCATCTTGTGCAGTACCACAATTGAGTCTCCTGACCTGCAAAGTCCCTTCTGTTTTGCATACTGTAAGGTGTTCTCTATGATTTCGTCTGTCGACTCGGCATGTGAAGCTTTTAGAGAAACTGAAGCTAAAACGGGAATCAGACCTCTGTAAATAAGGCTATGCCTAGCAGGATATTCAGCGCTGCATGACCATTCAAAGGAATCAGTTTTTATCTCTGGAACAACCACAGACAAAATTGGCACACTTGGTCGGTACTTGGAAATCAGCTTTGCTGTGGTTCCACCTCTGGTTAGGACTAGGATAAAGGCTGCTCCAATGCTGTTTGCTGTCTTCACTGCTGAAGAAGCCAGACTCTCTAGAGGGCTCATAGGGACAGGAGCATTTTCTATAATTCTCTTGTAAAGCTCTCTGTAATCAATGAAGTTCTCAGCCTCGACACAAATTTTTGCCATGGTTTGAACAGCAAGTTCAGGATGCGCTCCAGCTGCAGTTTCTCCACTAAGCATCACACAATCAGTGCCATCAAGGACTGCATTTGCAACATCAGTAGCTTCTGCTCGAGTAGGT
Organism: Erythroxylum havanense; assembly: GCA_024752395.1. NCBI lineage: Eukaryota > Viridiplantae > Streptophyta > Magnoliopsida > Malpighiales > Erythroxylaceae > Erythroxylum > Erythroxylum havanense. The sequence goes on from JANTNU010000002.1 coordinate 10,734,723, forward strand.
CTTCGAGACTTGATCATGGACTCCAACATTTGAGTTGCTGTAACTACAGGCTTTCCTAGCATGTTGGATTTTTGTATCATCATCTTTTGAGCTAGGAATATCTTTTCAATTGGGATCTCCATTCCCAGATCACCTCGTGCCACCATAAATGCATCTGAATTTGCAAGAATTTCATCAAAATTCAAGACACCTTCTTGATTTTCAACCTGTCAAATCAGACACAGAAAAAGGTTAATTGAATGATGTTATCTCTGGGAATTTAATTGGTTAAAAAAAATCACCAATCTACTTTTCATTGATTTACCAACTTATCAGATAGAGTTAATTTGCTACTTCTTATGATTTCGAAGGCAATATATTTAAGTCAATCTATTTAGGACTAACAGAAGAGGCATGACCCGTTACATAGCTCTTTAATCCAACTAAGCTCCAAGTTCCAGAACCAGAAGTTTACCTTTGACATGAGAATGATCTTCTTTGCATGCTCTCCAAGCAAATTTCTGACTTCCACCAGATCCGAACCTTTGCGAACAAAAGACAATGCAATAATGTCAATAACGTTTGGGATTCCCCATCGCATAATATCCTCTTTATCCTTGTCTGTCAAGGTAGGGAGATCCACAATAACTCCTGGAAGATTGACATTCTTCTTCTCACCCAAAACAGCAGTGTTTTCACAGCAGCAGCGGACTAAGCCCAATTCCTTGTCACAAGCCAAAACCCTCAATGAAATTGTGCCATCAGAACATAAGATGACACTTCCTGGCTCTACGTCTTGAGCCAGCTTCTTGTAACTCATGCATATCATGTTTTCATCACCCTTTAAGCTATAGTCAGTAGAGATGACAATCTCCTGCCCCTGCTTGAGTTCGATGGGCTTTCCATCCTTCAAGAATCCAGTACGAATTTCTGGTCCCTGTAATATTTTTAATTGCAGAGATTATTACCAGTCAGGACCCTCTACAATGACCACAATTGTTAAAGACATGAACAATATTCAAACATGATCTTTAGATCACCTTTTCGTGGGTACAAAATTCAGATGAGAATTCCATAACAGAAACAACAGGAAGGCAGTGAACTCTTTATGGGGGAACCAATTCCTACTCTATACAAGAATAATGCCAGTTTATCTCCATATTGGATTAGAAATAATGGGCAGACATATCCTGCACTACAAACTATTTTATTCTTCAAAAACTCAAAAGTGAACTCTTGAGGACATAAACAGGCAAAAACTTAATCCTGAAGCACCTAAAGTAACTTATATTCCCTCTTGATGTATCTCTTTCCATGTGCATTGATTGCTTTACGGTACTAAGTCGATTGAAGTTTATACCGAGAATGATGCTTTGAGAAAGAGGTTCCTACAGAGAGCATCTTATTCACAAAGATTTAAAGATGCACCAAAATTGATGGACTAAAAAACTGGTTCTTGTCTGGTGCCAGTTATCTTACTCGACAAATAACCTATTTCGTTGACCAAACAAATTACTGTTCTTTTCCCCTAGGACCATCATAACTAGAGCTAAAGAACACTTTTTGAATATGGATTCAATCCAGGCAATTCTGACTTCAATTCAGGAGATTTTCTTACCTTGCTAACATAAATTGGAGATTCAGAACTACTCGCAGTATCCTATGATTTGCAAGGTAACTTACTTGAATAAAGAAACAAACACCATTCAACCAAATTGAATTCTAACGTAGACAACATAGTAAAACACATGAAAACAAGACGCTTGCAAAAAAGTCACATCAAGCCTCAAATATAAAGGGAAAAAAATTAAAAATCTCGAAGCTCTAGGTACAGGAAATTTATATGAAGGGCATAATCAAAATTCTGTAACAAAAAAGTGAAAACAATCCTATCAAAATGTAACCAAAAAAAAAAGAGAGAGAGAAAATGGGGTTACTTTGGTATCCAGCATAACAGCACAGAGAATGCCGGTGTTCTTCATGGCAATCCTGAGATTGTCAAGCGTCGCTTGATGATATTCATGAGTTCCATGCGAGAAGTTGAAGCGAGCAACGTTCATGCCAGCCCTCAAAAGCTTCTCTATCATGTCAACAGACCTCGACTGAGGCCCCAAAGTGCACACTATCTTTGTTTTAGGCCGTCCCTGATCGACCACCATAGACAAAGAACCTTGCCCTCCCAATACTCTCTGCATCTTCGTGTATATATTTTCTTTTTTCACGTTCTGACGAAGCAAGAAAGACGATACAACACTGATTAGGCAATGCTACGTATATTTATATTGCTACCTTGCAGAACCTAAAAACCAAAGTTTACAAGATCCTGTTACTCTGACCGGGTTGCTAAGGTTTTACATATATATAGCCTATAGGGTTTAACGTGTTGAGTCCTACAAGGATACAAGTTCGACCCAGTCTATTTTCTTGGGGACTACTGTACCTAATAGAATTATACATATAATAACAACTGTCATCCTTCTTTAGTCAACTGACAATAACCTTGAATTTGGGCGGTCTTAGACTGTATTCAAAACATTGAGGGACACTTTCTAATTTACCTTTAAGTTTTAGGCCAAGTTTGAATTTAGAGATTTGTGCAATGCCATAAAAACTTGTTTAGTATTAAAAAGGACCAAAATGAAATAATAATATAACTGTGGACTGGGGAGGGATTTCTCTTTTTTTTATTTTACATAAATTAATCCCTCGTTTTTCTTCACCTTTTTGGCTAGTAAGTGTAAGCCGCCTATCTTATATGAGCTCCGTTAGATTTTATTTTTTATTATAATATTTAGTTTTCATTTCTTATTTTTAATTTATATTTTTTAAAACAAAAATACAAACATATGTAATTATCAGTATCTAATTACATATTATATAAACTTAAAGATAAAGTATTTTTTCAGAATAAATAATTTTTATTTTTATATGTTATTAAGATAAAATTATTTTAGTAATAAAAATTTTATTCATAAATTAATCATTAAAACAAATTTTAGTTAAAATTTATATATTTTGAAGATAGTTTTAATTTAAATTATTTTTAAAAATTAATTATTAAAATTTGAGTTAATAATTAATTTTATTAAGGCTTCTATTAATAAACATAATGATAAATACTCTTAATCTTAAATAGTGGCGATCGGCATCCTGTTCCCCTCCCAGGATCATCCCATAAACATTCCCCTATCGGTTCCTCTCTTCTTCTCAAAGCTTTGTTGGGTTCTGAAAACTAAAATTGACACCATATTTTAATATGTGAAATAGTATCAAATGTATATAATTTAATAAAAAATGATTCTCCATAATTTGAATTCTTTAAACTATATAATTTTAATATTTAACTTACTTGAAACCAAGTGGAAAACACTAAAATTCTAATTCTAGATGCCAAGCATATCCTAAATTCTGCTTGGACTTGCAAGGACCATTCATTTACATATGATTTCAAAAAAATATAAATATTTTCAGTCATGAGACTTTAAAGTGACTAAACCATATTTTCAGGTAAACTTAATTTGTGCAATTATTTTTAGACCAATGGCGATCAACGGCTTGATGAATACACGGGTTTGAAAGAAGATGGCTAAATGCGTGAAAAACAAGCACGTCTCGTGCAAAAGGTTCCACTCTTAATCCAAAATTTGTTACTTAGATCTAGTCTTTTTGATTGTTACGAATATCATCCTGAATTTAGCATCAGATATATTTTAGTACAGTATTATATTGATATTGGTTAATATTGGGTATTGGTTGGGTCGGATATATCGGGCCCAAGTCCAATCTCACAGGCCGATCAATCAGTCTCATCCCCATAGATTAATTTGGGCCTGATCCATACATCTATAGCTCATTAGCATGAGGAAGTCTCCCATGCAAGTACGTAAAGAGACGTGAAGAGCTAAAACCTAGCCAAAAACCATATATAAGGTATTATTTTCTCTTAACAGAGGTACGCAATCATAACCTAGCTTTTTCTTTGCATTCAGCAATCCCACCTTCACCAGAAAACTTACTTGAGCGTCGGAGGGGCTAATCGGGACATCACCCCCGACGTGTCTTCCTTTGTTTCGCAGGTATCTTCACTTGAAATCCATCAGCAGAAATTGCCAACTCATGAATCCAAACGGCAACGCACCGTTCAGCCAGAATCCGGCAGAACCAAATGGCGCCCACCGTGGGGCTCGACTTCCGAGCACCACGTTCAGAACCACGCAGATCAGCCAGGCGGCAGCAGCTAATCCTGATGTAGCCGCAGCCGCAGCTCTGGCGTTGCAACGCCTGGTTTCGCAGCTACCTGCGACTTTGTCGCCTGCACCACATGTTTCACGCACTGAATCATCACATCCGAACGATCAGCAGCAGCCTCAAACCTTGGAACAAGAGGAACAAAGTGTAGCTTTGGAGGATAATGTTGCGTTCAATACGCGCCCGAACCCCCAGCACCGATCAGATGCGGATCCTCCTCCGGCCATACACACTACCTTGACTCGAAAGCAGATCTGTTGATCCGCCAAATCTTGCAATCTCAACCACCGCAACAGCAGCCGTCTGCGCGGCAAACTGCCCGACAAATCAGCCTAGCAACCGATCACCGCCCATCTGAAGCCCTAGAAAAAATCGCGGATGATCGGATCAACGCAGCTATGAGTTACCGACCGGATCGTCCGAT
>JANTNU010000002.1:10756282-10769318 GCA_024752395.1 Erythroxylum havanense
TGATATGAAAAAATGGTATTATATTATCTTTCATTCCCATTAATGCAACAAACCAAACAACATTATTGGTATTAATAAAAAAACCCAAGTTACAAACCAAACATCATTTTTTATTTTTCATACCCATTCCCATTCCCTTTTACTATTATATCTATATCCATACCTAACCCTGTGCTCAAACCAAACGCCACCTAAGATTTGGAGCATTTAAGGACTGAGAAACTGTGAGTCGATCTTTTAACTAAAGGACTTCACCTACTTGTGTTTGTAACACAAGTATACAGTATGGGTGTTTTGATGTCATTAGACATTACTAGTTAGGGGATTGTTATGTTTGCTCCATGTACATTTGTACATTTTAAAGTATTATGATAGTATGATGGTTAATGATAAAGATGATTATCGTTTATCCTTAGTATTATGTGTCATCATACATTGTCATAATACGTATGAAAATCTTAAGATTTGTGTCGATCTTAAGCATTTGAAGGTCATTGGGCATATATACAGATTGACCTTATGCTTATATCATTTGGACACATACAGTTTAGCATAGATATTTATAAAGTTTGACATGACATAGAGGGATATAAGTTTTGAATCACATAAAGGTTCTCTAATGCAGTTTAGCATAAAGTTGGAGAACATAAAGGTTTTCTCTAATGCTGTTTAGCATTCGGTGAGAGAAAACAGGACTTTTCTAATGTAGTTTAGCATATGCGGTTTAGCATAAAGTTAGAGAAATCGAGACCTACAAATGAAGATGATACAATTTAGATCATAAAGCTATCATTGTAGTTTGTCACACTCTATTTTCCCATTCATGTTAGTGAGGTATTAGGTATTCATGATTGTATTGGATCTGTGTCACGCAGGACATATGCTTCTGATGCTTTTTGGTATCGAAAGCCTTGCGGGATAGAATGATGGACTTTCGTTATCTTTGGATCAAATGTTTTGTCTTTAAAACTTAGTCGACTAATACAATAGCGTGGCTTAACTGAGTTTTTAAATTATTTTTAAACTAGAGTCTACTATAACTAATGCTTATCCAAATTAGTGTGGAGCGGGTCCATATCTGCCTTGTGATAGAGAAGCCCGATATGGAAGCTATATAAAGGTTAAGGTCTCCTGTAATTACTTATATATATCATTCACAAGCATAAGGAATTCCTGACCCATTAGGGAAGCTCATGTTTTGAGGAAATTGAGAAAGACCTAGCTCGTGATTCGATGAGCACTTTCCACTAAAGATCCCGAGAGATTTGGAGACGTTTAGAGCTCGAAATCAGCTTCAGAATCAAAGATGAAACCGAAATCTAGATATTCCGCATTACCTTTGTTTTTTATCCTTTCATGTGGATCCAAGATACGTAATAAAGCTCACACTACGTATTACACATAGCACTATGTTAATGATGCATTGATGCCACTTAGATGGTTGATGCAACTAAATAACTCTTAGGTAAACATAACTAACCATAGGTTGTATCAACATTGAGACGTTTGATGCAACTAAATAGCTCGTTGATAAACGCAACCATAGGTTGAGTGCTTTTTTGATCTTGCTTTAATCTCATAATCAGTTTGAAACCGTTGAATTTGAATATTTGAAACTATAAAAAGAACTTCTAAAATGCTTATATTAAAAAGAATGGCTGAACCAAGAAAGTATTTACTTTCCCAAATAGCCATGCATTGATGTTCACGAATATATAAGGATTATGTCATCTATTTGCATTATTATCTTAATTTAGTTCATTCTACACCTTGCCTCTCCCAACAACGAGCAATGTGCAAATAATAGAAAACTTACAAAACGAACCTACTTACTCGCTGGTTTCCAACGTTTTTGTAACAATGCTCTTATCCTTAAGATAATGAATATACATCATTCATTATAACACACATGATAGACAAAAATCTCACTTAATATACTTAAAGTAGTCTTAATATTAAAAATTCTCTCCTAACTTGTTCTCGATCCAAGTGCACTTAAAATGTATCAATTGGTTGTTATCCTGATCCTTATCTAATTGTAACAATTAATAAAGCTCAACATAAAGTCCTTACAGAAAGAGCAATAAGTGATTATTTGATTAGTACTTTTTCAGACTATTTATAAATAATAACAATAAAGAAGAGATTTAAAAAATAAGAATGCCTTGTAACTTCAAATTATAATATAAAGCCAAAATCAAATATTTAGTAATTGATGACCTACAACTCTTTGGTTAGCATTCCAATGTTTTACTTGGAAAATATATAAAGAAAATATTGTTAAAATTTTACTTTTTTTGAAAAATGAAAGAAATTATGTTAATCATAGCAAAAGCTACAACCACATTACAATGAATTGCATTGTTAGTCTGCAATCAACATATGATGAAGGTACAATAAAGAGCTAAAAGAACTAGGTAAAATTGAATTACAATATCCAAATGTTCTTGATCGTATTACTAAGTGAACGGAGTTTGTTGTTAGCTATGAAAGCTACTCAAACTCAGTTAACAATATGTTTGACTATTTAATATTTGCCTTTCTCAATTCCCTTACATAATCTTCTATTTCTCTCCCTCCATATGGAGTAGATGATGGTCATAAAAGTTGTTTTAATAAGAGTTCCATTCGGTTCTCCTGGCTTAGTCCTGATAATGATCATGTTAAATGTCTCCCTCCAATCAAAAGTATACATAGGTAGTTTTAGCATATTCATTATCCTGCTTCATATTGCCTTAGTGTAATTACATTCAAAAAATAATTCCGACTCTCTATTATATGTTTACAAAGAACACAAATTGAATCATTGCTTCCAAAACATCTATCCTTAGTTCTGAGTTTGTTTTTAATTACCAACTAAGAGAAGATTGAAGTGTTTGGGTTTAATGACTGCCTCCAAAAAATATCATACCACAAAACCAGTTTAACATCACATGCAAGAATCTTATGACAAGAACAATTAAGAAATGTAACTTTTGGGTTGGGCATCTACATAATGTTAGCCTCTCCAAATTCATTAGGAAGAGCAGGTAAGTAATCCTTGAGTAAGGAGAACCTGCTAAAATTGTGACCCTAATCACAATTATGGATGAGTGAAGAGACCCTCGCACTGAGTAGGATACAATTTTTGAGTTGTGCTACTTTTATTCTCTGGATAAGTGGACTATAAGTCGTCCAATTATTGTACCAAAATTGAATGTTTTCACCATCCCCCAACTGATGCTTAATTTAAGGTTAGACCAAACTCTTTAAGTCATGAATATAGTTGAAAGTCTAGGATAACTCTTTACAATTTCCACGTTTCCAGAAAATTGATATAACATACTTCATTCTTAACAATATTATACCATCATCCCTTTTAATATTTATGGATCTACATAATTGTTTTAGTATTCATATAAAAACCTTCTTTTCCTTGGATCCTCATTCTCTAAAATACTATATCAAAGTTTAGTTATGTGCAATATATGCTCTTTTATATTCCAGGGTTTGTCATATGCATAAATACTTGCATTATTTGGTAAAACAAAAACTTGGTTATAAAAGTAACTTATCTAAATCTATATGAGTTTCTTTATACTGGAATCTTATAATTGAATTCGATATAGAATAGTTGAACAAATGTATTCCCATCATCCTTTTTAACATTTATAGATTCACACAATTATGTTAGTATCCATATTAAAACCTTCTTTTCTTTGGATCCTCATTCTTTGAATTATTGTATCATACTTTCATTGAGCATAATATTTACTCTTATTTTATTGTAGGGCTTGTCACAGTCACACAAGTGATTGTAACCTTTAGTAGAATATAAAATTGGTATATCTATTTTGATTTACCATTATGTTATTTGCAACCCAAATTGTATTTGCTAATTTAGTAAATGACTTATAAAAGTATAGCTATAGGGACAACCTAGAATGAGTGAAGACATCCATGAAATTTCTAAAAAATAAAATTGGTTTATGTAATAGTCGGTCTCAAAAACTACTGAGAGTTAGGGTGTTAAAATACTAAGTCACATGTCACATGAGTTACATCATTACAGAATTAATTTAGTGCATTTAGGCAATGGTTTTATGATTTCATTCACATGCATAATATTAGCATACACACATGAATTATGATTTAAAAAATGCAAAGATTTTATGTGCACTCAATTAACATGTTTCGGGTTATGAAAGTTTCAAAATGATTGTGACACGATTGTATATTTCTAATGTCCTGTATTTTGATTTACTAATAAAAAGAATTGATAGATTACAATTATTAATTTGGAGTTAATTGTCACGATTGGAAGATTGATAAATTAATATGCCAAGGAAAATTTTCAAGTGGCAAGACAAGTTGACATGTGAAAATTTAGGATGACTAAGCCTATCAAATGAGTGACAAATGGCTTAAAGAATTAAGTGACAAATGGTTTAGGAATAAAGTGACACTTAGCAGCCAAAAAGGAAGACATGTAACTTACTTAATTAAATAAAAGTGTCTTTAAAGAAAGACCACTTATTTCACACCATATATATAGAAGTCATGTTCATTTTCCTTGCCTTTGAAATTTCAGCTGTCATATACTCACTCCTTCTCCCTCTTATTGCCGAAACCTTCATCTCACCCACACCCTTGAATTTCAACCTTAGTTCTGTTCATCACCACCCCAAAAACATGAAAAATCCTTCATAAAGAGAGCTAAAGAGGCTGAACATTGATACATATCTGGTTGTCAAAAATCTGTCTTCATTTTCTAGTCATGGCGAGCCCCATCATACTCCCTCAATGTTCTTGAATTGTTCTTACATGTGAGGCTAAACAAGCTTGACATTTAAGGTGGCATTCAAGCTAATTAAGTAAGTGAAATACTGACCTATTATGGATTATGTTAGCTGAATTTTATTATGGCTAATTAGGGATGGATTGAATGGGGTGTTGGTGTTAAAGCTGTGCTGAAAAATGAAGAATGAATGGGCACTTATCTGTTCTATTTTTGCATGTATGAAAAAAAATAGTTTATGGGATGTTGTATGGATGATTTAAGTTAGTATTAGAAGTATAATTTATGAGGAAGTCATGCTAAAGATACGTGTTATTAAGGTGTTTTTGAATATGGGAAATTAGAGTTGGAGGTGTGTTTGTAAAAAGTGATTGTTAATGACATAAGTGAGCAGAATTTTGTAAGGTTTAGTGTAACCAATATGGAAGTTATATTAACTTGAAATGAAGTAACTTTAAAGGACATGAAATATGAAAATTTTTAGGTGTTAGTAATGTCTTTAAGCTTGTAAAATTCGTGAAGTATTAAAGGTAGTAAAGTTACACACATTAGTGATGTTGATGACAAATTCTGAAATTTTAATTTCAGCCTTGTGTACATGTTGAACCAGCTGAGAAAATTCACTCTAAATCAGTATATTTAGACTTGATTAAGTCTAGGAATGAGCCTATATTGTTGCTTGATTAATTGGTTAAGATCTTGATAATTTTATGTAGTTAATTGATGTCATAACCTAAAGAATGAGCTGTTTTGATGTGGTTGTATTCAAAGCTAGAAATTATGGTTTATTAAAGGAATAAATGTGTTCTTTTAATGCAAACATGATCTTAAGGACATGAGTAATGTGTATAAGGTATAGACGAATGAGAATTGAAGAACATGGGGTAATTATGAATGAGAATTAGGTAAATGTGTGAATATATATTGTTGGAAAAGTTTGATGTTTGTATATAGATCTAACTTATTGAAATTCCATATTCAAAGTAACAATTATGTGTGTGTTATAAGAGGCTTTTTTATTATGAAAATGTACAATGATATGTTTAATGTATGATTGATGAATTTAGAGTAAATCAAGCTAACTTAAAGGTATAAACCTGATTCAAAAATGGTAGTATACAAGCTGTAATGTTTGAATGGTCTTAAGGTGTATAAGTCCAAATTGAATAGTCAAGATCTATGCATAAGAATACATACCTGGAAATTCAATTGAGCATACATTGAAACATGAAACATATACATGTGCATGATTGTATTTTTATATGATTAAAGAATTTAGTGATTTATGAACTATGTGTGTATGTATTATATAACGTTAGACGTGCAAGGTAATCATCAACATCTAGACATTACTAGAATATCGAGGTAATAACATTTCTGGAGTGTATTATGAGTCAACTTAGATGTGTAAACTCACTTATATGTGCTTCTATGTGAATTGTATGTTTAATATAATATGCGTGTACAACTAATTAATAAATGCCGAACTTAGGTCTAAGGAATCAGTTATATGGCATAAGCACACCGAAATGAAAGGTAATAAAAAACATAGCATATGAAATGATACATCTCATCATATTGAAATGCATGATCAGATAAAGAAGTTATGACCATAGTGACCAATGTGCAGAAAAGAGCTTGTGCTCAGAATTATGCAAAAGAGCCTCAGGCTCTGATGACTTGGACTTGGTATCCAAAATGGGTATGGGCCAGTCATAAACTCGGTACCCACAACAAGTACTGGACATCAAATTATGTTGATAGACACTTGGTCACAACAAAACAAAATGAGAATTAAAAGACATGCATGTGTATTTATATATGCATCCCTACATGCATCTTATGATTAAATTGAAATGAATTATTGAATTGCTTTGAAATAGTGAAATACAACTGAAGTCAATGAAGAATGTGATGTGATATGCAATATTGGCTTATATGATGCACTTTTTGAAGTGTAATAAATTATGATATGACTTGTGTGAGTGCATCAATGATAGTTCACTCACTGAGTTTGCAAAATCATCAAAATTGTAACATTTTTTTCAAGTTTAGGGGAGTTCTACTATTAAAGCGATCTAGTAGAAGTTTAGTACTTATATTTCAGGGAAAAAATGGCTCAAAGATCTTATCAAATGAATCTGCAGAGTCTAGTTAGAGTCTTTTGCATTAGCATCCCATATCATGATACATAATATCTCTAGTGTTATGTCTATAATGGATTCTGTTTTTTGTTGACATATATGACCTTATATGTTTGTGAAAGAAATGGGAAGAAATGCATATTTTGAATGCTTATAATATGTTCGATGTTTAAGATCTAGTTAATTTGATTGTTCTAATGTATCCTTTTCATCGAGTATTTCCTTGAATATCCTCTGGTATGTTCAAGGTTATGCTCTATGGGAGTGGTATGTTACAGTTTAGAACGTAAAATTCATTGTCCATGCATATATTGCTTAAGTTTTAACAATTAAAGTCAAGATGTGGTGTATAATTACTTGCTAATATAAGGCATAAATAAATTCTATACTTGACGGATTTATCATTGTGAATATTCTAAAGTTAGTAATGCTAAAAGTTTTGATCTAGGTGATGAAATATATGGAACTGATGATGGTGATAACAATAATAATGTAGACGATGAAATTCAAAAAATGCTGGAGGATGTAGTGAAATATATGGAGACTATGGATGATAATACTATGTCTGATATATTTGGTATAATTACATAAGATAATTTTGATAAGTTATTAAAAGAATCTTAAGAAGAATTAAATCTGGGGTGCTCCAATTTCTTATAACTATTTTTTGTTATGAAGTTTATACACTTGAAGGTATATAATTGGTGGAGTAATAAATATTTTGACATGTTAATTGACTTACTTAAAGATGCATTACCAATTGTCTAAATCTTGCTATGAAGCAAAAAATTTTATTGACAGACCTACCCAAACACACACAAACTTGTAAGTATGATTATTTCATATTTTGGAAGGAGTTTGAAGATCTTCAAGAATGTTTATGGTATATCAAGATGGCAAGTGGATGATGGAAAAAGGAAAAAGATATCTCATAAAACTTGAGATACTTCCCCTATTAAACCATGATTATAAAGGTTGTTTATTAAAAAAAACATGAGGTGACATAAATAAAAATGCACCGATGATAATGTCATACATCATACAACAAAATTCAAGCATAACAAAACTTTAATGGTAAGTTTCAATGGTTTACAAATGATTGTTGTAATATTCGACTTGTGCTAGCCTCTAATGGATTTAATCCAATCGGTAATATAAGTACTTTTCACAATATGTAGTCGATAATTCTTATGGCATATAATTTACCCCAATGGAAGTGCATGAAGGGCTGCCTTTTTCTTATTATCTTTGCTTATTCTAAAGCCTATTTCTCCTAGTAGAAAATATTGATATATAATTGCAACCATTAATTGATGATTAAGAAGATCTTTGAGAAATTAGGTTAGAAACTTATGATGCTATAGTCGATGAAAAATTTAAAATGCATATGGTTGTTTTATGGGCTATAAATGATTTTCTAGCCTATGACAATTTGTTTGGATGAAGTACTAAATAATATATGACATGCCTTATGTGTAATCATCAAACTAATTCTATAAAGCTATGAAGGAAAATATATTATATGGGACACCATCAATACTTGGCACATAGGCATAGAAGGAGGAGAAGCAAATTGTTTAATATCAAAGTAGAATATAGAAGCTCTTTTGCACTTATTGGGAGATAATATGCTAGATCAATTATCATATTTGTAAGAGTTTACATCTGATAAACACCTAAATAATAGAAACCAAAATGAACTTATATTTATCCCAATATCATGTACATTAAAAAAAACATTTATGAGAATATTTAAGCACTTTGATGGGTATTGATGGCAAATTTAATAGACAATTAAGGTTAGATTAGACTTCGAAGATATGATTATGAGAAAAGATTTGCAATTAAAAAGAAGATATGATATGTTATACATAATTCCACCTATTTGGTACACTATATTAAAAAATAAGAAACAAATTTTTTGCTAATTTATTAAATTGCTTAAGTTTTCTAGTGTGTATGATTCTAATATAGCTCATTATGTCAATGCAAATGATGAAAAAATTTCTAGCTTAAAATGTCGTGACCATCATGTGCTTCTACAACTATTACTTCATGTTAGAATATATTAGTGTTTGTTGAAGGATGTATCGACAACTTTAGTTGAATTGGATTATTTTTTAAGCAATTATGTTGTAGAATACTGAAAATAGAAAAACTTGAACCAATGGAAAAAGACATTGCTTTGATTCTTTGTAAGCTTTTTTTTTTGTTTCCATCGTTCTTTGATATTATGGTGCATTTGGTAATTCACTTGTCATAGGAGACAAAACTTTATGACTCGATTCAATTTTATTGGATGTTCTTGGTTGAAAGATAATTTATTTTCAATTCTATAATAATTATCGTTTACTATTATTTAGTAATAAATATTGATCTTTTATACTTTTTTTTACGATTTTAGGTTCTTTTAAGCATTATGTATACAATAGAGCTTGACCTAAAGGCTATATTATAGAGGCTTATGTGTCAAATAAATATTTGAAATTTTATTCTATGTCTATGAAATAGAAATGATGAAATGGGTCAAGATAGTGATGAATTATATCAAGAGATTGAATCACAGGGGAATAATATAACACTTAAAATTGAAGATAATGATTTATCATCATTTTATATGATAGATGTTTATCCCAATATATTAGAAGCAACAAAAGCACAAGACAATCTTATTATGAAAAGGGGTGAAGACTATCTTGAGGAAGAATTATGTGATAATGATGATACTTTAGCTTAATATAATAGAAATAGAGAGTTGAATCACAATGCAATTAATGATGATAATTTTGAAGATCTTGTTTATAATGATTGCATGTGTCTTAAAAGTGCTCTTTCTATTAGTTTACTATAATATTGGTAACACTTGTCTTACTAATGTTAATATTATGTTTTTCTTTATTCTATTTCATATATGTTATCTTTCTTACTAATGTTGGTTTTTCTTTATCCTATTTCATCTATATTATATTTATTTTTCTTATATACATCCAACATCATAACGCCCAGTAGAAATAAAGGAAAGAAGGTGGCGTTAGAAAAATTCCAAAACATAGCAATGTGTAACTTTAACCAGATCAATCAATTAATGCCAGAAATTCAATTCCTAGTTGATAACAATATTCTTCCAAAAACAACAATAAAGCTAGTAATGCATGTTTGAAAATTCTCCATACCTTCAAGTTTTCATATACTTTAATATATATCTTTATAATTTATACATATTTTTGATCATATCCATTTATTGTTAAAGGAAACAAAGCATCTTCTAGTATAATGCTACAACATAGCAACAACAACATGATGCCTTTAAGTCCTATACACCAATAATTCTTCCTCAAACAACAACGAAGCTAGTATTGTAGGTTTGTAATTTTTATGCCTTTAAGTATACATATGCTCTAATATATATTTTTATAGCTTAAACATTTTCTTGTCGTCCATTTGTTAATGGCTTCCAATGCTAATACTAAAAAAAAAGAGGTAAAGATAAGACTAGAGGTTGTAAATTGCAATGAAAAAATGTTGCAATGTATTGTTGGTTATCCATACATATTGACAATGAGCAAGGTCATCCTATAAACAAGGTCCAATATACAAAATTATTAAATAAGTTAGGAATTATTGCAATAATAGAATTACCTTGTTTGAAACATGTTAAGGACTTGAAAGAAGATAAGTTGCTTGAATATACATTCGAAAAAGGTGTGATAATTATTCAAAATCTTTAAATTTATGTAACATTGTTTAATGAATTTGAGATTAATTATATTTCTACTTATTGTTCAAAGTTGAAATTAAATGTTATGGATATTGAGAACCTAAAAGGTTCAAGCTGTCTCACTTCATTATTGAAATAAAAGACTAGGGATTATCGTTTCAAGTGTCATAAGTCTTTTGCTTTTGATACTGAGGCATAAAGCCACGTACTAGAAAGAATGATTAAACAAAATTAGAATAGTTTGTGTCACTATTGGTCTAATCCAAAAATTTATATTTTTCCTTAATATTTCCTTGCATTAATCTAGTAAGATGAATTAACGACTAACTCTATTTTTTCCTGAATTTAAAAACATTGTGAGAAGATAAGGATAAGCATATTAAAAATGAATTACCTCATAATCAAAGGTCTAAGTCATTTGTAGTTATCTGAAATAAATATATGAGATATATGTTTGTAAGTTATACTTTAATGAATAAGAATTAAATTATATATTGTGTTTGATTTTTTATTTTATAAAATAGAGTAAGAAAGAACTAGAAGTATAACAATATAATAGGATCACACTATATAAACTCACTTACTATAAAGAAGGTAAATGATGAGTGTTACAAGAATCAAAAAGCAATTATGTATGTATAAAAGTTTGCTCAATATTTTTGTTATTTATTAATATCATAATTAATAATATGTTGATTGACTATTAGGTTTCTTTTTTTTAATTTTATAATAAGATGCAAAAGAAGTTGAAAAGTATAAATATGAGGGTTGACCTTAGTGTAGATAATATTTGGTACACATTTAGTTGTCCCAAGCCAAATGGTCTAACTTCTACATATAAGATAATTATTGAATAGCTTCAAGAGGAGAACAATAATCTTAAGGTTGCATTAGAGTTTGAAGTAATCAAAGCAGAAAAACTCAAGGAAAATTAGCAATCCGCTTTGCTAAGTCCTAGCCTTGTTTTATCACTTCCTAGATATACTCTAATTCAATTTTATTACTTTTTTCAAATTACAAACTGGATGAATATGCAAATGATTAGTGACCATATCATGAATGGTAAAGTTATTTTGTGTTTGCTTTAATTTAAACCAAATAATTAGTGTATCAATTTTCTCATAATAATTTTATTTGATTTTAACCAAGTTTGTTATTTGTTACAGGTAGATGAATTTAGATAATATTTTTGGTTGATCTTCGACAATAAGCTCAGACATATTCCAATTTATGGTATTTTTCTCCATGTTGTTTTGTTTACAAACTATACTGAATGTTCAAACTATTATTAATATTTTGGGTAGGAACAAAGAATTGCCTATTAATGTTATATTATTTTTGTTGATACAATTTGATGACACGTATATAATGTTACTTATATAAGAAATGCTAATCATTTTGAATTAATATTGTTTCTTTATAATTTAATATTCATTTGCTTTATTGGCACTCAACTTAATGTTGACATTAAACAAATTTAATGGTGAACATCTAAACATTATTTAGGATGGGGTTATTTGATAATAATAAGCAAATAATTCATAGTGAAAAATATGTTCAGATATTAAATAGAAAATAATGTAAATTGCTTAATACTATGAATTACACAAAAAGTTGGAAAAGGTTTTTGGCAATATTTTCCCACACTTGTAGTTAAAAGACAAATCTTAAGAAATTACAAAACATATCAAAACATTTATAGCTACAATAGCATAAAGCGTAGCCAAATAATATTGCTTACTGGTTCTGCCAGATTCTGGCAGGACGGAACGTTGCCGTTATGCTCCATGTGTTCGACTGCTTTTTGTGGTAAATTCGACGTGAAGATACCTGCAAAACAAAGAAGGCTTGTCGGGGGTTGTGTCCCGACTAGCCCCTCCGACGCTCAAGTCAGTCTTTGGTAAAGGTGAGATTGCCGTAAAAGCTGAAAAACTAGGTTATGATTGTGTGTACCTCTGTTCTGGGAGAATTATAACTTATATATGGTTTTGCAGTTAGGTTTAGATCTTTACGTATTAGCATGGGAGACTTCCTTCTTTGGATGGCCCAAGGAGGGCATGGGCTGGACTTGGGCTTGGCCTAGGCGTGAAACTGATCTCTGAAGAATGGACCGATTGGCCCACGGGTCGTTTTGACTGGGTCTAGGCCCAAAACGGCTGACCCGACCATAAGTGTAGCGCCCCCTCACCGTAGGGTACACACCGGGACGCCCGTGGGTCGTTCCGACGCATATCCCACAACAAGGAAGTGCTACGATCTCAACGATCACTAAACACTCGTATGGCATCAATATAAATAAACCGCATAATGAAATTCACTAAAAATTTAAAACCACAATCATAATCTTTCATTTCATAAAATTAGTCCAGAATATAGACCAGTCTATCAGTCCCCTAC
>JANTNU010000002.1:10831462-10845114 GCA_024752395.1 Erythroxylum havanense
TTTTTTAATCTCTTAATTTTTCAACCGTTAATGAATCAAGTTCAATTTACCAATTCAATTAGCTGATTGCTAAATAAAATTATCAACGATTTGACATGATCAAACAATTTAAACCTTTTGTAATGTTATTACATAATTCAAAGGGATATGTCCCACGAATCATGTTATTTAATGCAAAATCTTAGTCGGCAAAAACTAATCACAACTAACCTAAATTTCAGAATCTGACATCCAACCTTTTCCTGTACTTAGAGAAATAGCTTACTCTCCCCAGTTCTGAGGACGGAAGAACTTCTTTTACTGCTATGTCTATGACATTCACAAGCAAACTCTTTTCGTACATCAATGCCTCTTGTAGAAGGAGCCTTCTTTTTCGTCAATGAAACTACAGTGAATGAAAATTTAAAGCACATCTTTTCTCATCTTTGTTTGGACTCGACAACTAGTTGGAATTGGGAAACGGACGTATTCGAAGAAACTACTCAGAATCATATTGGCAGGAATATCCAATAGGTACTATATATTGAACTAGCTTTGATAAAACAAGGAATCATCTACGTTGCTAGCTAAACTTTTCAACTCTCTAATGAGTAGACTCAAATCTTTGCTACAATGAGATTCTTTCTGAAGCCATTCCTATCCTGATTAGGAATGGAAGACAGAAGAGCTATTAGCCATTCTCATTTCCATTACCTTCTTGTGAGAATTGGAGTGTAAATAGCTCACAAAAGTAGGACTTTTGGCTGGTCTATACTCTGGCAACAACCTGCCTGACTTGTACCTCACACCACATGCATTGCACAGCGTCTTCGGACCCAATGGTCCAGCCCTCCACTGTGGAGTCTTTTGTGTTAGGCAATGGGTGCATCTTCTTGGTTGCTGCCCATTATTATTTTCCAACGTGCCAATGTTGTCCCTGCTACCTCTACTCACTATTGTAGCCTTCTCTTCATCTTTCTCAACATCCATTCCCACTTTCCTCGTTCCTCCTTGCACTTCACTACCTTCATTCCTGGGAATAATGAGTTCACTATCAGCTAACCAATATGTTTGCTGCAGCAAAGGAGGGTCTGAGCTTGGAAAGTTAACAGTTTGATTGTTGCCATAAGACCAACTACTTAGGGGGTTTCTTGTCTTGGCATTTTTGACCACCCTTTTTCTCTTGCTTCTTGCCTTGCCTGGTATTATAAATTTCTCCAACGAAGGTGGATTCTGTTGAGAGGGTTTTGGTGTTGTGTCTGTGCTTTGAACAAAATTTGTAT
This sequence comes from Erythroxylum havanense, assembly GCA_024752395.1. Lineage (NCBI taxonomy): Eukaryota > Viridiplantae > Streptophyta > Magnoliopsida > Malpighiales > Erythroxylaceae > Erythroxylum > Erythroxylum havanense. Next base: position 10,832,725 of record JANTNU010000002.1, read on the forward strand.
TGGGTAATGGTAGGCAATTTCCTGTGCTGGATAAGCAGTCCTCCACAAACATAGACAACCATTCCAACCGAACATCCACTTCCTGTGTCAACCAAAGCCCAGATACATTAAGTCTACAGTAATGGGAGAGACAAAGTAAATATTACATAGATAAGACCATAAAATCATTCTGTTAAGCAAATATTATAAGGTTCAATGGGGTACAAAAGCTAGTTATGGCGAATGTAGCCAAAATTCTGGCAGGCCAGAGAACAAGCGAAGATTAGAAGGATAAGGAACCAAGGAAAGAATCAGAAGAAGACCCCACTTTGGTTGGAATGCAGAAGCATTAGAAACGAAACGAAAGATAAGAAATTGATGGTGCCAGAAACCACTCAGTTAAGCCTTCAAATGGTAACAAGCACACAAGTGAAACATGAGTCCACACAATAGAAAACGAACGAAAGGGCAAAACCAACCGTGTTTTGAGCAGAAAAAAGGTCATCAAGTGGACTAGTAGTGGCTGTCAAAGCAGCACCAAATTTAGAACATGGAGGAGGAGATGCAAGAAGCTGTTCTTGCTGGTGAGAGTAGTCAACTGGAACTGTCACATTCCGGCAGAAGTCCATGGCAGAGCTAGGACCAAAAACCCAACAAGAAAAACGGGAGAGAAATTGGGAGAAAAAGAAAGAAAGAAGAAGAAAATGTATAGGTTGCTAGGCTATCTCGACTCTCAAGCGTGGCCCCTTATGGTCTGGATTTCTGTCGGCAGATAAAGCTAAAGGAACAACCAAAGTTAATAATAGTCACCAATACAATTGCCTACAGCCCTTGTATCACTCACTTCTTTTTATCTGTCTAGTAATCATTCTGCACTAATTACTGCAGCCTCATGTATATACACAGCCTCGCTACCCATCTGTTATCCTCTCACCAAAGTATTTCATTGGTTTTGGTTTCGAGGAGATGTCATTATCATATGCAAAGTAAAATAGAATCAAGCACTGCATGTTCAAAAGAAAAAAAGAAAACAGAGTTAGTAACGACAACAGAAATGAAAAATGATAACTTGGAGGAAAGAGTTTACTTTGTCTTATGAAGGATCTTGTGAAAGTTTAAATGGAAAACGCGGGTTTTGAGTGCATATGTGCAGACGCGTTTAGGCCTGTCAAAAGGACTACTCTCTTTCTGTCTCTCAGTCTTTGTGGATCAAACTCTACTAATATTAGCTCTGTAGAAAACTGATAGATTCTTTCTGTAGATGAAAGTAAATTTATTCAGAGCAGGTTGATCAAGCTAAACCTTTTCAAGAAACGGATTCTGTTTAGACAAGGGAACAGTACTGACCAGCTTAAGTTAATTTCATCACAACACCATTGGAAAGGCAGGCATCACAATATTGACTGCCTGGTAAAAACCATTTCTTGTTTAACTAATCTGGATTTTGGAATCTGTAACTCTGAATACTGGTATTATTCTGGTATGCTAGACACCAATGATGAAGCTTGAAGCCCTTACATATAATAGCCCCACACTGATAATTTTCCTACAGCTTTGAGACTATGTCTATATCATAGCCCTTGTCATCATTTGCCCATCTTACAGTGGTAAACGTCACTGTCCAAATTGAGCAGGACTTGTGAACTCTTTGAAATCAGAAACTTTGCTCCCGTCGACATAGCTCTTTTCTAGCTCAATCTGCCTCATGTGGATTGCACACCGACGCTTGGCTCAATAAACAGTAACATTACATCATTCCGTTTTACTTGGGATCAAGTGACAAGGGAACGTTTAGGCGCATTTGGAACTTTTCATGACTTTTTAACTTGTCTTTTTCTTGCTTTCTTTCCCCTTTGGGTGTGAAATAGCTGTTCCTGAGTCATCAGATAACGCATTCATGCATGAATTTTGGGAAAGAAAAAGAGAAAACAAAAGAGTAAGGTGGAGCAAAATAGTTTCTCGTAAATTTCTTATGAGGATTCGCACCCGTTGTCTTCAACGTTGTTTAACAGGTCCTACTCTTGTAGGCTGTAGCAAGCGGTAACACCTGGGGGTTATTTCCCAATCCCCACACAGGCAGCAATTAGGTTAAATCTTTTGAAACCGTGTAAAAAGAACTCATATTTGAATTTTGAACAAGAAAACTCATTCCCCAACAAGAACGAGATGGCAGGAACTCTGAATGAGTGGCTAAGAACGTTAATTATGTAAAACAACGGTACTGGTGACAGTCATCCCAAGTGCCTATGCTGGTTTTTAAGAAGTAGGGCACGTTAAGCAATTATTGTAAGACAAAGGGTATCAATAATTGTGCTACAAGAAGAAAATGTGTCCTCCAGGATGAAGAATATGCACAACATTGTCTACATGCATGCCAAAATAGTCCACCCATCACAAAGCCCTCAAGCTTCATCGCCATCCCTAAATTCAGGGGTGGACCAAAGAAGTTGGGATAATCTTAATCTGTGCCGTTCTGTCATTTACATGTATCAAGTACCGCAAACTTACTAACATGAATGGATGATGCATGAGACAGCCAAAAAGACCGGTGGATGATTAATAATCAATAGGTCAACATCTAGAATCAAGGCCAAAGGATGTGAACTAAAGAAAAAGCAGTACTTTTTTCTCATACCTCTAGTGAAGTCACGCCAATTCCAAACTCCAGATTACTTCTGCTGAGGCTTAAAAATGGTAAGAACTCATCATGCAACCGAATCTGACAATTTGCTGCTCACGGTCATGGACCACCATTCATATTTCTCCCTCAATCTGTAGCAACTGAATGGGTCTATCATAATACACCATCAACTTTTCGTACATTAAATTTTGGGTCTATATATGCCAGCTATGGCAGGAGATGTCTATTCATTGTTATACCAATCAATCAAAGGCAGAATCACTCTGTTTTGATCTTCCTCTAGTCTAATGCATCAAGCTCTATGAAAATATACAAAGAAAATTCACATTTAAGGGGTTTTTGGAGATTATATTTTGCATAACTTTCAAATATACATAGCCTGAAGAGTAACTAGGACAAATTCAGTCAAATTTGTATTGAAACATAACTTGAGTAAATTGACCCTTGAAGCATGACAAGAAGAGCATAGAATAGACCAATAATAAAATAATACGAGAGAATTTATAGTATACACAGGTTGATCTAACCAAAGGGAGAAAAAAACTAACCACCCACATAGCTTACAAAAAGTTCAAAGTCCCATTTTCTTTTTTCTCCCTTCCTTGTTTAATCGTTCAACTGCCACCATAAGACTCGGGCCTGAGACAAAATGTACCAGCATGATAATATACACATGCCATTGAAGTTGGATGTCACTCTGACAATAGATATTGACGCCACTCTTCAGGTGTACCATGTCTCCTCCTCAACATCCTTTGGGCTGAACTGGTTAGGGGTATGGCAAGTATCTCGTAGTCTTTTGGAGCCTGTGAAACCAACGTTAAGTTACACTTTTTAGCAAGATGTCTGACTGCATTCAACACATAATATGTTTTCACGTTCTTAGAGTTGATAATCATTTCCAGTCATGATCCCTACTATTTGCTGCCAAATATATCTGTCAGCTCTTAAAGAGATCATACTGTGCCTCTTAAAAAGTTGATCTTTGGAAGATCAGAATATAAATTGAATGTACCTTGGGAACCTTTATCAGCTTCATATTTGCTTCCATCAGCGTTTTCTGACCCTTTTTCGAGTTGCATTTGGCACAAGCAGCAACCTATTACGATTTAAGATAACCAGCAATACTTAGAAGCTGCAACGGTTTGGAAGAAGGAAAGAGTTCATCATGTTATAGCTTTGTTACAGATTTAGTAACCTAGGCCCATGTCATTTCTCCCCAAATTTGGGAAGAACAACCTTCCTTCAAAGTTAATTCTTCCTTAATGCCTTTGTGGTACTAAGAGTAATGAACACTAGTGGGTTCTATAAAGACAAATTTCTAACGTCATTCCGTTCTAACACAGAATCCAATGGAAATTGCAATTGTTCCATTTCTCAAGGTCACTGTCTCTAGCAAGTCAAAATAATGGCTAACCCTTCTTTCACAATGAAAGTGAAGAGCAACATTATAACTTTTCCAAACACACGTTGGTTCAGTCTCACTTGATTCTTTTAGTGACCCCTTACCTTATTTTAGCCATCTTTAAAGCCATAAAAAAGGGTATAGATGTAGGAGAAAAATCTCTAAGGTCAATACAAACTTGATGGATCAATAAATCACCAAAAACAGCAGAGGTACCTCCGACGCTAGATGATTTGTCAGAAAAGATTCAAAATTACTGATGATAAGCAATCAGTATCTCATAACTCCACTGAACAGTTCCAATAAGTTCACATGATTAAATAAAAGAACAAGTTATAATCCTGCAGTCAATTGGTTGAACACTTTTCTGCATATGATATGTTCTCAGATAAATATCTTCTATATTTTACTAAAATAATTTCTTCTTCTCTGTACTCCAGAAACAAACGGTAAATAGAATATAATATATAGCAAACCAGTCTCACCAGATTTTCCCATGTCCATTCTCCTCCTCGTGCAACTGGCAGCACATGATCAATGGTCAAATTCTCACGAGCATAACAATACCTATTGAGAAAGGAAAATTATCTTAAATAAAAAGAAAACAACAGCAATGAAGCACGTGAATCTGTAGCCATGAAAGCTTAATACTAAAACAGCAATCTTCTGAAGAGATCTCCACCACAACCAGGCTTTAGATGCGGAAATAAAATTGGAAATGGACAAAAAGGGGGGATCAAGTATTTCATTGACCTAATACATATCTTCATGTGCCTTACAACCCTTTCTGTTTGCAGCAGACAAATTATGAAATCTAGAGGACCTTTTCAAATCTAGATTATTGTACAACTTGAATAACACTAGCTCTATGCCTCCAACGTTCAATCCTATTTTTCTATCTTTTTCTTTTTGGGCTCTGGTTTTATTCTAGCCAACTTCCATTTTAACATATGTATATATGTGGCACAAGTATATCGAGATCCTTCCAGCCATCTAAAGTACCGTTAAGCTTCACAAATGATGCTCTTTTTTTGGTATTATGATGCACTCTGCACACATCTCTTAATTGTTTTTGTTGCTTCGCATGAAAAATATATATTCCTTCCCGGAATGTTGGGAATATAGAAACATAGATGACAGGAATATACAGAAAAAACACAGAGAATCTTTGACAATTCACATCTTTTAATTGATTCAAGGAATAAGAATTACATCATAGGGGGATCACTTACTGACAAGTATAGTTGTCTCGATATAAGACATTCTTCCTACTCAGGTTGCTTTTAATTCTTCTTCTCTTAAAAACCTGCAGTAGATTTGGGACCTGAAATCAGAGAAGAAGGTAAATTTAGGAATCAAGCAAAAATAAAACCAGCTATATTGGAATTGAAAATGGGACGTCCAGGAAAATATAGATAATCAAGGCTTCTCAATTACATACTCTTAACACAGCTGGGATATAGAAGGATCCACTAGGGGATTTTACAGTCTGGTCATAATACTCCAGCACATCCGCCTGGAAAGGATCAAGAATTTCAGTAAGTACTGGGAAAATATAGGCTCAAAGTGATGCATCCAACAGAAAACAAGTAATAAGGTATAATTCTTCTTAAGGAATAATATTTAGTTAAAACTAATCACGATAACAAGCCTTCCAAGCATTGAACACACGGCGAAAAATTACCATGAAGTGTGAATAAAGAAATGAGAAGCAAATATAAGCCTAAAGACATCAAAATACAAGTTGACCTCTAAATTGATAAACAAGGAAAATTAACCTTCTCCATGAACTCCAAACATATAGCACGCTTCCAGCATACAACATTGACTGGCCTGGTGCAGGACAACAAGAATTAAATTTAAAAACTATGTCTGTGAAAGTCTCAAATAAATGACAAAATTAAGCATTGAAAAGAAAAATGGGTAGCCAGTTAAATATAACTCAGAGAACAAAAACATAGGTAATTCGTACCCCCCCTTTCCAAATAAAGGAGGCAGGTAATAGGGAAACCCAAATGCATCTTATGTTACATGCATTCAACTGGCAAGAATTGGCAAAAAGAACCAAGCTTTTTCGTGAATACCATCTTTTTCCCATGTAAATAGTTGAACCGCAAGTCATCTACAATGTCATCAGTATTCTCTTCTTCCTATTCACCTCTATTTTGCTGAGATGGAAACTCAACTTTAATCAGCTGCACCCTCATACTAGCTTCCCAGGAGCTCTTCATCCTTATCTTTATCCTGATAATAATCTTTATTTCCATTCTTTGTTTACCATTATTTTTGTACATCTATTAACTCATTTGTGACTGAAGAAGGGAGGGGGAAACACCTAAACTATCAAAGATATAAAACTTCTCACAGTACATCTGCAATTTGCAACCGATGATTTCACCTAATCTAGTGATTTGACCTCATCCCAAATATTAATTCCAGCCGTATAAAACTACCACTGCTGTCTAGTATATCGGTCTTCATTGGTCTTCTGTACTGTAGTTCAAATCAAAAACTTAAACCAAATATCTTTGTGCTGAGTGTTTCTCCTCTCACAACTGTCCATTTCCGCATACAACCTACTCTCAACTCCCACTCGACACTCACTTAAAAAACATAAATGTTGAATGAAAACAAAAAAGAAACAGAAATACCAAATGCATAAGTTTTAGTAACCGTATGCTCCAGATAATACGATCATATACGCCTGTTACTTCATAAATCTGACTGACGTATACCTTAACAAGCCAACCGTAGAAACCGATTTCATGATTCTATCCAGATGTCTAGCATATGACGAAATCTCATCCAATAAGCTAGCATCCCTAACAAAGTAGCAGTAGGTCTTTAAAATAGAAAACACCATCTTCTAGACTAAGAGAACAAGTCAATCAAATTTGATACAGGAAAAGAAGATATGGAAATGACCTGTAAGCAATATCTAAGACTAGGCCTCTAAAGCAAGCCAAGTCATCATTCTCAAACTCATCATCACTATCATCGCTCAGCTCCTCCTCACTCGCATTGTAACTAGCTTTTGCGTAGAAACGCCCGGAGACCCCACTCAGAGTAGAAGCATAGAGCCGCGTGGTGGCAGAACCGAAAAGGCCGAACTTTCCCTTGTGGAGAAGCTTAAATGATCTCGACCCACTACCAAAAGCATTGCAAAGAAGCTTACAGTGGACTCCATCACTGCTAAGAGGCAACTTGGAGCGACCCTGGGCAATGAACAGAGCCATCAACTTCGGCTTTGGTCCTCCAAGTTAGTTACTGTATGTAGCATGTAGCGTTGGGTCTAGAGTCGTGAGTCCATGGGCAATGTGCATAAACGAAGGTAGTGTCTTCTACGGACGCAAAAGAAGGAAAATATCAAGGGAAAAAAATGGCTCGTTGAATAATCTTTGCCACATGTTATCGCTTCTTTTTCTTGGACTTCCGAATATCTCTTTTCCGTGTTCGGTCGGAAGTTTTCAATTTTACAAACTTGCCATCGTATATAATCTACCATCTTCATCGTTGTTATTAATATTATTATTAACATTATTATCTTTTTTTTATGTCACTTGTATCACTCTTATATTATCTTATGTATATTATGGGTCTATCAAAAATAGCCTCTTTATTTTGTAAAGATAAGACTATATATTATCAGACTTTCCTAAATTCTACTTCAATGCGAGACTTCAAATCTTCAAATTAGATGTAATGATGAAGACGAAACATTATTATCAAGGAAAGTATCGTTGCCTTCTCTTTCTACCTATCCTCAGTTACATATGTTTTCCCTTGCGTATGATTTCTTCTATTTGTTTTATTGTGCTTCGTATGCATATTTGTGAGACTCCCTTCAAGGATGCTGTTGGTAACTTCTTTCTTGCTTCTCGGTCACCTTCTCCACAACCCTTTAATGCTACTTCTTTACCCTGTTGATCTTCACATAAGCACTCGTAGTCGTCTGGTAATTGCAATCGGCAAGTAACTATAACAATTGACTATGGATGAAACATTGTAACAGTTAAGGAATACACCCTGAGAGGCGAAGATCATCAACAAAATGAAAGTTGTTCTTTTCGTTATTTAAAGAATTTGTTCAACATCCTTTACAAATAAGTACACCAATGACAGCTTCTTCAGTACATAAACGAAAAGGAGCAAATCTACTCAAGCTTGCTAGTTGGATGTCTGTTTATAACTTTAAAAAATCCATATTTAAAACAATACAATAAATATTACTGGCCAAAATTGGAGTAAGATCCTTAACATGAAAATAGTAGTCCAGAAGAAGTTTCCGCCGGATTTAAACAAGTGCATGCCTTGTGAACCATGTTCGTAAGTGTCATCGGCTTCCCCCACAACTTACAGAACATGACTATTCATACACTGACTAAAAATTATTCCATTTCCATTAAATGCCCGAGGTGAAAGGATAAAGAGATCTCACAATTTTCCCCAGGACACAAGAACACAGGATTAGAGACCCGCAATAAAATGCCAGCATGTCATCAATATTCACATTCGACTCCACCTACTACGTGAAGACCCGCAACAGCTTTACCACCATTTTGATGGCATATCTGCAACCAACCACCAAATATATCAAATACCCAAAGCAAGATTTATGCACATCAATTTTACAGATGGAAATAATCACATTAGCAAGATAACAGGGAAAAGAAAAGCAAAGGGTGTATTTTTTTTCCTATGATGAAGAAAAACGTACCACTGTTGAACCTTCCTGAACTCTGTAAGAACAGGGTATATGTTTTCAAACGCTGTGTATGTTTCATCTCTTACCTAAGATGTCAAACAAGAAACGTTAGTCGACAACCACTATGCACTAGAAACATAAATAATAACTCACCTTGGCTCCAGTGATAACTATTTTTCCAGAGACAAATATAAGGAGTACAATCTTTGGCTGTTTCATGCGATATATCAGACCTGGAAACAGTTCAGGCTCATACTGCAAGAATAGAATCCACAAATAATAAAAGACGTGATTAATGGGGTGATACTTACGGTCATACTGAGACTAAGTTGAGTTAATGGTCAGTACTTACACTGGAAAAGGCACCGTGGGAGTAAGCAAGACCTTCAAGTCTTATAGGAAACTTAACATCACAGGAGCCCACTATGTTCTGAATCTTGAAGTCCTGTTTGTTAAAAGGAAAAGATATAAACAAAAAGATAAACCTAATTGGGCATTTATCTTCTTCTTTTTTTCTTTTGGTAGGAGAGTTGAAGGAGAGATTTGAAACCTTGAATTTGGCAGGAAAACCTAGCTTTTGAATTATTCGTGCATACTAGAAGAAAATAATCCCATGTTAGATAGATACATATCCATGAACAAGAGAAAGCAAAACATCCAAAAGTAGGTATTTACCTTTCTTGCTGCCAGCTTTGACTGCTGTTCACTTTTGGCACCAGTGCACACCTTAAACAACAACGAAACAAACTCTTTCAGGTAACATCAAGTAAATAAAGATAAATTTATTAAAAAGAAATCCAAATCAAATTCAACCAGCACTCTTTCCCAGGAACTGCAATAAACATCACAAGGACTTACCATCTTGCCTGAGGCAAAAATCAACGCTGTAGTTTTTGGCTCCCTTATCCTCATAATGACAGCAGCAAAACGCTGCACTCACATTAAAAGCATGCTAAGAAATGACGTGAACATGGAAAAGAAGTGACTTTGTATGGGTAAACTTTTACACACCTTAGGATTGTATTCTGCATTACGGGCTTGCAATGCTATTTGCTTAAGATCGAGCTTGCAATCCAAGTTTACAGTTGATACAATGTTCCTAGAAGAATACAGCTCAGAAACCAATTAAGGATCGTACTCTGCAAACTCACATAGGTTATCCGAATTTCCTTATAGCATTTCCATGGAAGAACAGAAAAGAGAAACACATGATACAATTGGGTCGTGAAATGCAAAATTTTGACGTAGGCTTAAAGGGAAAAACAAATAACTTTCTTAGAGAAGGAGGTTAAGCAGATGGTTGTATGAAATGTTGTGCGTTACTAAACCTAAAGGCACACAAATTTGCGATAAAACAAAATTTGACTGAAATTTCATTTTTCCAGGACACACATGAACGAGATAAGACAGTATAATTTTCTAATCTCATAATCCACAAAATCAAGAGGCTAAATTCATGTCGCCCAATTAAGATGAAGCAAACCCTAAATTCCAGAATTGAAATAAACAAGCCAAAGAAGAGAGAGACAAGAACCAACCTGGAAATGAAAGGAAAGCGAAGAATCGAAACGAAATCTCGGAGAAGAGAGACTTACTGGAGTGTGGGAATGATACCAGAAGGATGCTTGGAAAGATCAACAGGTTGGCTACCCTCCGAGCCTGATTGTTCTGCCATATACAAGAAAGCCTGCAAATTTTAGGGATCGGGGTTTGAAATTAGGGCTTGCCTGAGGGCAATTTTGGAGGGGAAGAGGGAGAGAGTGGAACTTTAGATTTGAATACGAGGTTATTTTATACGAGGAAGAAAGCTGGTAAGAAAGGTTCAACATAAAGAGGTTCACACACAGACACTCAGTTATTATTTCTTTTTCTTTTTCTTTTATTTTCTCCAAAACATTTTTAGAAACCGCATCTACTTTGTAAATTTTTTTTAAAAAAAAGATAACAATAAAAAGAGAAGGGTTGAGCTAGGGCCAACCCGACCTTGGAGTGGGCTGCCTTTGACTCACTCATAACTTAAGGAGTGGTTGGTTAGCTCGGAAGAATAGTAATAAGAATAAATAATAATGATTATAGTAAAAAATAAGAATGGATATTATCGTTATAATTATGATGTTTGGTTAGGATGAAGGAATGATTACTATTATTAGTTGATTTTGTAAAAAATATTTTAATTATTTAATTACAAAATGAATTATATTTTAATTAATTACAATATTTTATTTAGTTAATGAATTATATTTTAATTAATTAATTAATAATAATATTTTAATTAATTAATATTTTAATTAATGAATAATTATACTTTACTTAGTTATATTTTAATTAATAATAATATTTTAATTAAGTATAATGTAAATAAATAAATAAATAATAATATTTTAAGTAATTATACTATACTTAATTAATTAATTACAATATTTTAATTAATGAATAATTATATTTTAATTAATTATAATGTAATAATAATATTTTAATTAATTAATAATTATATTTTAATTAGTTATATTTTCATTAATAATAATATTTTAATTAAATATAATGTAATTATTTAAATAATATTAATATTAAAATTAATTATATTGTAATTAATTAATTAATTATAATATTTTAATTAATTAATAATTATATTTTAATTAATTAATTCATTACAATATTTTAATTAATTATAGTCTATTCTTCTCATTCTTCTCTCTCATTCCTCTAAATTATAAAAAGAACAAAAATTGCCCAAAATTATGGAATTAAACTTTTAAAGCTTCAATAATAGGTTCATTCCAAGCATCAATTTTCATTCTACACCCATACTTCTTTTCTCATACCCCTCCCCTGGACTAGCTATTGGGCATGTCAGGTTATACTTCCTTTTCAAAACATTTAACGGCGTCGTTTTATATGTTTTTTTCAATCACGAGTCGAATCGGACTAGTCAAGATTGTTATTTCTACCAAACAAAATGTATTTACAACTTAGAACTCGATTTCGATTTTTTCATTACGCAAACTCAACGAGAATCAGAGTTGGTCCACTTGAAAATTAAAAATTCATTAACCAATAATAAACCTTCAGCAACCTTATAATGCAAAGAACATTTGGCTTACAACAACTTCACAACTTCCTTGTCGTGTATTACTCCTTTGTGAATTTTGTAATCTTTTCTTTTCAAATCAAATAAATGCAGCAATTAAAGGCAGTTCTGATGAAATCCCTATCCTGCTGAGCAAGTTTGATTTCTCAACCACCATATAAATTTGTTACCGTCCTCGTGAGTATCAGGTCGGTAGTTGGACATGGTGTACGTTCAGCCAATATCTCTTCAACCCTTCTTTTGAATTTCCAATCTTGGCACTGATCGGGAACGAGCGGATTTTATTAGTTATTAGTTGATTTTATTAGCAATTAATTAACGACAGATTAATATGGTTAAATTTAAATAATATCAACTATTTATTAAAAAATATTTGATAAAATTAACTATTATGTATTAACTGTTTATATATGGAATAACTTATAAAGATATAAATTAAAATAATTTATAAAGAAATAAATATCATATCTTAATATTTTTTAATATTCTTAGAATTTATGCTTATGTTTTGATTTATTTCAATCAATCAATCAAAATTAAATAAATTAAAATATATTTACCTATGTTCAAAA
>JANTNU010000002.1:10893961-10905825 GCA_024752395.1 Erythroxylum havanense
CAGTAAATCTGTGGTTTCTGTAACAGCAAGGATTAAGGGTACAACAAAAACAAGGGGACAGATTAAGCTCAAATGATCTGACATTCAAGTTACAATACTTTGCTCATTGTATTGAATAAGCTAACAAGCTACCTCTGAAAGCAACATAAAACGGCAAATAATAAACGAAAATCATTGCTATACAAAAAAAGTAGAGAAGTCCACATAAGCTTGATCTTTAGCATGGTCAACACTCGTTTCCCCCCAAATCAGAGAAACATATTTATTTCCCAAGAATTAGAAATTATAAACCAAAAGACAATTCATAAAACATTCAACAAATCTTGTCCATACAGCTATAATAATACAAATCGAAACACAAGACATTTGGATTCCTGATATTCTTGCACAAACTTATTTATATAACAAAAGGTTGTTAAATTTGGAAAGAACAAGTAGGATTCAATCTACATCACTAACCTTACGCAACCTGCATAAACCTCAGCAGAACCCATATTCATAAAAATGAAAAATAAAAACGCATTTCCAGGCCACAAATCTCAATCAATCCGCAGGCCACAGTAACATATAAAAGACTCGGAGAAAATGAAAAAAAATAAAAATATGGAAGAACATAAGTTACCCATATGAGGGGAGTTGGAAAGGATACTCTTGGAGGGAGAAGAAACAGCTGCCATGATGAGAAAGAAACTCTTAAAGATTCGGGGGAGCGGCCAAGGGAAATATGGATTAGGGGGAGAGTTTGCGAGGGGTTAAGATAAACAAAAAGAGGAGGAAGAGAATTGGAATTGCTAGGGTTTAAAGACCGAAACTACATGTCGTATTTGTTGGCCGTATGTGGACTGTGAAATGAGAGAATTTAGTTGTTTGTTTTAACTTTAAAGTAGAACCACAGATCTAGATCGAATTTCTTATCCCAGGGCTTGGGAAGATTGAAATAATTTCGGAGACTGATGGGCTGATCAGACTTCATCGTTATCGTGTGTATAAGACAAGACTTTCACCATCGATACATTCTTCGACTCTTTAGTTTCACAACTAACATGTGGCGCCGACTTCAAATTCTCAAGTAAATCCATATAATGGACAGGGGTCAATTTTGTTTTTATTTTTTTATTATGTAACCTAAAGACTTACTGATTTGATCTTGTTTAAAATCAATAAATTTAATTTGAATGAATTATTCAAATGTTAAATTTTAAATTACGTTCGAAATCAAATTCCTTAAAATCAAAATTGAATATATATGTATATATATGTGTGTGTGTATATATATATATATATGTAAATATATATGTAAATATATTTTAAATATATATATATATGTGTGTGTGTAAATATATATGTAAATATATTTTAAAAATATATTTTTATTATTAAATTTTAATATCTATACATAAGTAACTCAATTTATAAGTTCACATACTCAACAAAATACTAAATGATCATAACATCAGCTAATAACATATTGCAAATGTCAGCAGTAATAAAATCAGTAAAAATAATGACAATAACAACAAAATAGCAATAACAGTAATTAAACAACAATATCATATTACAAAATGCCATGATAATTGAACTAACAAGCACATAGATAATCATGATTTATGAAAAACAATTTCTCCATATATTTCTAAATGTAAAATTATTAATAATAGTATCAAAATCAATATTATCTAACATATCTTTCTCGATAGCTAAATCATTAAACCTTTCTCATGACATTTATGAACTCAAAGAGGGTTTTAATAATTTTAACTTTGAACATTTCTCTCAGTAGATGCTACAGTTCCAAGTATAATCAATAGAATTCGATAAGCAATTAGAATATTTGGATAACAAACTACAGCTTTGACAAATTCTAAAATTACAAGTAATGACAGTAACTCATTTGACAAAATTATTTACAATACCTTTAATTAAGAAAAATATCATCTAAATCTACATCCGACACATTATCACGAGAAAAAGACGTTGTAAAATTATTGCAACATTTTCTTAGTTTATTATCATCCAACAACCTTAAATTCTTTAAATCAAATAAAAATTAAAAAAAGTCAAATGTTATTAATTGTTCAAATTTATTTTTCAATGAAGGAATTGTCATATCCACAATAACTAGAAAATAAATAACTCTGAATGAATCTTCAGCTGATTTTATTTCTCCATCGTAATCATTTTCATCAAATTATCTTTACATACTAATATAACGTCTAGTTAAAAATGTAGACTTTATATTTATCTCATGTGTATGACTTTTGAATATATTCATACTAGAAGCAAACCCGTCGTCTCGATATTTCTAAAAAATTACCATCACAACTTCTAATTACTCTATGGTAGCATCAATGCACATAGTTTTAGACTGCAAATTTTACTCACCATGTTAATGGCGAATCAAATATCATATCAAATAATCATTTCTGGTAAAAACTCAAAACTATCAAGTACATTAACCAAACTTTCCCTTTCACTCTTTAACTTGACATCATCACAAGATCTAGATAATTCCATCATAGCTAATCTTATTTGAGGAGCTTAAAATCTAATAACTTTAACAAATTTTATTCAACTCTCCTAACAAGTGTTAGATGATGATTTCATGGTTAAACCCAAAACATTATCAAATAAACCTTCAATCTTTTAGGAGAACTTGAAAATAATACATATATGTGTTACACAACTCCAAAAAATGAAACAACTTTAACACAAAAATGTGTCATATCACAAATATTAAGTAATTGTCCTAACCTTACATTAAGATCAAGAGACTTAAATGCATTCAATAATTCATTGAAAAGTCAGAGTCCAGATGTGTCATCTACCTCAAGAACTCTAAAAAATGCTCCTCTATTTTTATTTTTTATTTGACATATTAACGCATCGTACTAACAAACTCATTTGTTCTTGATGGCTCAAATATGAGTTATAATCAAGAATAATAAAAAAAGTATTTTGCCTCTTTAACGATCCTTATGATAAACTTCTAACATTATGGGCCTACAAAGAAATCAACTCTTTTTGAATTTTGTGACCAAGATAATAATGATGAATTTTATGATTTTAAATGTGTCTATTATTACATCAAATTCAACAATCATCTTAATCGATCTAAAAAAATTACCGTTACTATATTGTTAAAGTTTCTCATTGGATATTTGAAAAGCTAAATTATATTTAGCAAGGCATTTCATAACAAAAACTATTCTTATCAAAACTTGTATCCAATGTTCTTTCTCCTTTGCAATTTCTTATCGCAAATCTTTACTAATTGTTTGATTTTTGCTCAATCTTACTTTTAGTCTATTCCAAGTTCTCATATTAGTCATATGCTCAACATTATTCTCATGTTCTTTGAATCTCTCACTAAGATACTTCCATTCTCTAAATCCATCACTTACTAATGCATTTTGTTTGCTATTAAACTTGAACAACTTACAACAAAAACAATATACTTTATCTATATGTTTAAAGTAAACCAACAATTTTCTATCACTAATCTTTCTATTACTCAACTTTCTAAAATAATATGAATATGAAAAATATCGAGAGGTATTGCTTAAAAGAAACACAATATTCAATTCTCTTGTAGGCACCTTTTAAACTAAAATGTCCTTTACTTTATTATCAAGATTATCTCAATTTTTTAGGATCATAGATATCCAATATGATTAATTGCTCATCTGCTCTTATATTTTCTAAATTGGATGCATTTGATACATGATTGTGCCCACTCAAATTACTAGTATTCTCATGAATAAGAATATCATCACTTAAAGTTTCTTTATGTTGTTCAAAATTACCTTAATATAATTCCTTGAGATTCTCACTAGAAGAGCCTACTCTTGTAATAAATTTATTAATTGCTCATTTTGGGATTCTATTAACTGTTCTACTTTTTTTCTTTTTTTCCTTCCCTTTTTTCACTTCCAAACAAATGCTTTTTAGGCAACATAATATAAAACCAATGATAACATAGTTGGACCAGAAAAAAACAAAAGCACATGTATGGAATTGGAAGAAGTATGCAGGCACAACATAACACCAATAGCTCGATAATATATTACAGAGGAAAAAAAATAAAAGAACAAAATTTAATATCCTATATTAAAAATGAAAAAATAAAGAGCAAACTTTTATGCTATAAAAACATTAATTTCTAAAAATACAATAAATTAACATATTTAGAAGAAAATAGAGTAAAATTGTATTTAAAATAATGAATAATAGTAGTTTGAATTAATAAAAGCATTAATAAAATGTTTGAACTTTTAATTTATTATAAAACTAGATGTGGTTGGTTCACATAAAGAATGGTAATAAGAATGAAAATGAATATATCGAGGAATGAGAATGGATATAATCATTATAATTATGATGGTTGTTAAAACGAAATGAATGATTATCATTATCATTGATAGTGACTGATTTAGTATAAAAAAAGAAAAAAAAGAAAGTGTCATAGGTGTGACATTTGTCACACCTGTGATACTTCTTGCCTGTTACTAAGGAATGAAAATCATTCCTCTCATGTATGGGGGGTATCGAGTAATCCTCAAAAGTGGGATATAAAAAAATATTCATATAATGATAATACATAACCAACCAATTGTTTTCCATTCTTTACTCATTGATACTTTCACAAACTCATTAACCACGTACTCCCTTAATCTGACATTAATCTTATAATTAATATTATTGTCGGAATTTGTTATATAAATAGAACTTTTTAACAAGTAAGCATTTATGTAAAAATAAATAATACACATCATTAAATTTATTAAAAATAATTAAAAAATAATTGAACAACTCTAAATTTTTGCCTAAGCCTAATTGTTATGACCCTTTTCTTGATTGTTATCTTGCTTCTTTCAATGGATGTTTATCTCATATATGGTTTTTTCAACTTATTTATCACTCTTTCACTCTCATTCTGTTGGATTCTTCTTTAATTAGATCTATAATTGTTGTTAATTGATAGTTTCTTTCTAGTTGTAAATGGAGTTTTGTATGTATGTGCTACCAATTATTCTAAGTTATTTACCTTAAATCATTTGTAATCTCAATGTTGTTATCATCATTTATTGAGATGATAATTTATCCAAAGAAAATATCATTTAAAACACTTATAGTATATATAAATAGTAATTCATAATTTTATTTAAGTTATAATTTAAATAAATTTAATAATAACATGAGTATATTACCAAATAAAATTGAGAAAATATTAATACCTATTAATTAGAAAATATAAAGAGTTAAAATAAACAACCTAAAAGTAGGAACATACCCTTGTTAGTCGGTTACTTTATTGTACACAAGCGAATCAGATCCTCTTCAAAACAATTTCATATATATTACAATAAGAGGATCATGTCCTCTTCTAAATAATGCATTTAAGATTAGTATGGAAACCATATTTTGTGTCAAGAATATGATAATTTATTCATTATAAAACTTAATTAATGAGATGTTTATCATGTCCACATAAACATTGTCACACATTATATGTATGAGCAAATGTTGTCAGAGGAGACAAATTAATTATAGTATATTCAAGTATTTAGTAAGTTGAAAAATACATTTAAAAAATCAAAAATTTTATTTTTGGATTATTACTCAGAAGTTTGAACTACGAAATCTTTTACTGCCAATTGTTGAGTTAGAGTATCTTAGATTCATATACTAATGTAAATAAAAAGATTAGAGGGTAAGAAATGCAACCAAAAGCTTGAAAGAAATTTATAAATACATCAATAAAAAAAGTTAACGTTAAATTTGGAAGCTAAAGAAACAATAGGCTTTTTCACTTCTCTAACACAACCATTAATTAAGGTCTTTATGAGTATAAAATTATAATGAAAGCTGGCCTTCATCGATATTGTGCATTCATTAAGAATGATATGCATATAAAAGTCTTAGTGTAACATCTCGTTACCCGTGTTAGGGCTATAATTGTAAATTATGAGAAATTAGGAAAATACACATCATGCATAATTAATAGTGACATACACATTTATTTTGCACATTCATATGATTGTACATGCATTCATTGACATTTCCGGGTAAATTGATTTATAAATAGAAATTGTGGATTTATTTGGAATGTATTAAATGTGATTTGGCAATTTTTGTACATTTCGAGTATTTTAGAAATTTTTGGTGAAGAATTTTTGAGTTGAAAATTTATTTAGAGAGTCAACTTATTATTTCAAAATTTTTGGAAAATTTTAGAAATTTTTGAAAAAAATTGGGATATTTTGAAAAAAAAAGGTGACAAATGAAAGAGTGACATGTGGGAGCCTTGCATGTTGACACATGGCTCACATGCAAGGAACACACATGGTTAAATTTGTTGCTGGAGAGAAATTGCTAAGTTATGTTTTTATATTTTTGTTCTTTCACCAAAACAACTCCTTTACCAAAACTCTTCTTTAGTTCATCCCGAAACATCAACTGTTGCATTATTTTTGCTAATGATTTACTCTCACCTGCTGGAGACTCTGTGGAATCAAGTAAGTAGTTCTGATGTTTTTTTTTTGGTGTAAATATAAACATGCATGCATGAGTTTAGAAGTGAGGCTACGATGATATATGAACTAGATGATGGATTTGACAATTAGGAATTGTTCAAAACTTTAGTGAATGGATTCTAGACTGAAAAATAAGAAAATTTTGCAAGTTGATGAAGAAAAATGTGTTTTTGTTATGGTTTAAAAGATTATATATATGGTTGGGGTTTATGCTATGTTTTTCTTGTTGATATGCGTGAGTGTTTTCGGAAATATTTGTTGGAATTAAAATGAGTTTGATAGTAAGTTGTAATGAAAATGGGAAGATTTAGACGAGAAAAAAAAGAAGAAAGAAAACTAGATGATGAAATGAGGTTGTAACAGACACGCATAAGCAAAGTTGGAACATACTCTGTTTTCATTATATATATGCATAAATGTTTGGGTAAAGTGAGTGATGGATTTTTGTGAGGTTGGAGTTAAAGAGAACTTAGAGGAGTGTAGTGTTGTGTTTTAAAAAGGATTAAAATGAGAAAAAGAGAAGAAATGCAACAGATGAAGATGGGAAAAAAATGCATAAATATGACTTTTGCCTACTTGAACAGTACAAGTTTTGTTATGTATGTATAAAATTTTAGATTTTTGATTTATTTTTGTTGAGCTTAATTGTGATGGAAGTAAAAAAAATGGTGATTTATGTAGCAGATATAATAGATGTGATGTATAAGAAAGAAGTAAAAAATAATAATAAAAAAAGAAAACAGCAAATGAAACAAGTGTAGAAATGTTGCAGGCAAACCGTATATAACATTTAGCTGTGATGTTGTATGTGATCTTGAGTTTTAAGAGGTTTTGATAGTAAGTTGAATTGTAATGGGAGCTGAAATGAAGAGACAATGTGAGGGTATAAATTAAAGATATGATAGGGTAAGTGAAAGAGAGGAAGAAAAGCGAAGAAAATTTGCAGTTTTCGTAGTGCAGTTTAATGAAGAAGATGAAGGTTTGTGTTGTAGAGAGAGAAAGGGTGGTGGTTGCATATATGGGTTTAGGAATTAAGAGTATTCCACTGAACAACTTTAACTCTTTTGGCTACAACTTTTCCATCCAAACTCCAAATGACTCCAAACTTGAACCAATAGATTCCTAAGACATTTTTCTTTCTCCTTGTAAAAATTTAGAGCTATCTAAATTAATTTTAAAATGATTGATAGGGTGCAAGTGTGGAAGTTTGCTGGAATATTATGAATTGGAAAATTTCCACGATCATGCTTCGATTTTCTAAGTATAACTTGAGTTGTAGATTTTTGAATGAGTTGATTTTTAATTCACAGTAAACTAGAGACATATTTCTACAACTTTTGTGAAGAATTAGAATTTTAATTATATCTCTAAGATTTTCAAAATTGACATGAAACTGAGTTTTAGCTTAGGCGGTAGCATTACCAGGGATAGAAATCATATCGTGTGGTTATTGAATAAACTGTATTGATGTGGGTAGAATTAGGCTAAGATGTCTTCACCAAAGTTGTATCTTATTCTCTTAGTTTTAAATTGGTATAAAGTTTGTAATTTTTGGATGTCTGAGCTGAAAGATATGAGTTATACAATTAGAGGGTATGATCATGTACTAGCCAAAAGTTCAAATGTGCATAGTCTGAGGTATTTTGTGCATAACTCATTGAATACTGAATCAAGGATGATCTTAGAGTAGTTAGAAACTTAAGACACTGTAAAACAACTTTCCAGAAGGAAGTGTTGCCTAATTTTTTCTTTTACCCTATCAAATTAATTATGCAAAGTTTACCCGAAATCATGTGAGTAGAAAATCTGAAGTGATCAATTAAGTTATGTAATTGATTTCACGTTGTTTTATTTTAGCCCAAGTGATAAGTACCAAATGATATTACTGAGGGCTTTGATATCTGAACGATTTGATGATGAAAATTACAATAAGATACCTGAAATTGAAAATGCATTGTGCATATTTTATTTATTTAAGTACATGTGCATAAAGGAATATGTTTTCAATTGTGCAAAATGTGATATTTATGAATGCGTTGTGTATGTTATAGAGGAGCACGTCGGACTCCAGTTGGACATTTCCGGACCATCCAGGCAATAATTTCTTGAAACGTACTATGAGTCAACCTAGATGATTTCATAGGATTGATTTGATTTGAATTTAATTTAATTTATTACACTTTCAATATTATTAAACTGTTTGTGAATTATTTCTAGATTCCGGACCTAAGGTTTGAGGAGTTTAGTAGTTGGGCATGTATTGGGAGTGTTTTGATTTGATATGAATTTGACGAATTTAATTTGATTTGTTAAACTTCCAATTATTGAACTGTTGCGACTGTTTCTAAATTCCGGACTTAAAATCCGAGGAGTATATATTTGGGACTGTAATGGAAGTGTTCTGATTTGTTTGATAATTATGATTGTATTATGTTATGTGAATTCTCAACGAAAGTTGAATACCGGACTTAGGTCCGATGACTGTAAAATCTTGCTTGAGCATTTGTATAAGATTGTGATATATGGGATTTTTAAAAATTGTTGCATTTCATAAAATGCATGCTCAAATAAATGCGTTATGATTTGAGTTGCTAGTATCAAGCGCTTGCACGTAGAGCTTTGCTCTGTGATTTAAGATTTGGCACGTAGAGCTATGCTTCATGATATATATTTTTGACTGAGCCCAATGAGCTAGTATTTGTATATGTGATAGACACTTGGTCACAACATTAATAACAAATGTGGAGTCTCATATGCATCTGTATGTGTTTATATATGATCTGATTCGCATTGATAAAATGATGTGCAATGACAGTGCGAGTATTTGAAAAATTCATGTTCTGTATGTAATTTGTGTATGTGAATCCGGTGAAATCATCAATGATGGTTCACTCATTGAGTTCGCAAAATTCATAAAAATTGCAATGTGATTTTTCAGGTACGAGACAAGAGACTTAGTATTTATTCTGGATTAGAAGAACATTTTGGACTAAGTTATGGCTCAGAGTTTTGTCAGCTGACGTCAAAGAGTTATAGCTTTTATTTTGCAAATTTTGCTAGAACCTGTATGAGGTTTTGTATATATTTGTCTAATGAAGACAGTGTAAATAGTTGTGAATGAATGGAATGAATAGTTTTAAAATTTGATAACTTCTGATTATGTTAGATGATGCCATATGTAAGTTGGATCTGTTTTGTTCTACCTTGCCATTATCATAAGATATATACTTGAATGTTCCTGAATGTTTGGGTATGTACCCTATGGTAGTGGGATGTTGCACTTGGAATGTTACTTTATGATGGTGGGCCTTAAGCAGGTGTCCCTTTTGCCTTTGCGTAGGGTTGGGATTGATTTAAACTCAAACTCATCTTCTTTACTTTGTTAAAAGTTATACTATACTTCTTATATATTCTTTTTAATCTCAATCTCTCAGTTTTAAAAAACTTGGTCCTAAAGACAAGAATTATTTTCACTTGCACAATACAACAAAATGTAGTACAAAAGGTATTCTTATTTTGATCATTTTAATCAATATTTTAAAAATTGGAAGTTAAACTAATAAAACAAAATATTTAGATTGAATAAAATTAAAGATTTTGAAATGTGATTAGAAGAAATTGTCCTTACCTATCAAGAATTTGAAATGTAATTTTAAAAAGAGATTGTTAAATGAAAATCAATTAATTTGTTTTAGTTTATAAGAACTTATTAATTTACGAAAATCGATGGATTAATTAATAAAATGATTAATTTTTAACAATAAAAGTTATTTCAATAAATTGAATCAAAAAATTAGAAGTCAAACAAAAAAGTTAATTGATTCAAGGTTTTTACGATTGAAGAAGTTAAATCAGTTAAAATTTTATTCTTAGTTTTAAATTAAAATATAATTTAAATCTTAATATTTTAGAGCATTCAATTTTAATCATAACATTTTTAAAATTTTTAATTTTAAATATATGAAAAATTAAATAAGATGAAACTTTTATTAACTAAATATTATGTCATTATTAACATGATTTTTAAATTATTTTAAAAATTAACTATGAATGTAATACCATTTATATACTACTTAGCGTAGTAAAATTTAAGTGACTTATTTTTAACATTTAAAATTTTTAACGTTTTTAATTAGTTTAATTATTTTATATTTGTAATTAATTGAAATATCTAATCTTAACTTATTTCAATTAAAAAATTAATCCCCAAATTATAAAGCTCTACTAGGGTCTCTCCCGCACCCCCCTCTCCTGACAACAAGTTATTAACCCATATAAATAACAGAGTTGTAAAGCCAATCCTTGTGAAGCACACGCATCATCTATCTTGTTTATTATTTTCTCTCTTCGAATTTGGACTCTTCCCTTAAAATGATGTCTAACCTCGAATGCAGTCTTTGTTGAAAAAGAAAGCACGAAAAGAACACAAGAAATTTACGTGGAAAACCCCAATAGGGTAAAAATCACAGATAAAGAAGAATTTCACTATAACAAAATAGGGATTACAAACTTAACCCTCTAGTTTGTATAAAGGGGAATGTTTGATTTTGGTATATAAAATGAGGGGGAGTGAGCCTTCTTATATAGGCTTCACTCCCCTCCTTCCTATCTCATCCCACCGATGTGGGACGAGAGCATCTTACATTCTCCCACTTAAAGATTGAATTAGATACTAATTAATTTTCATCATTCTTTCTCTCTTGGCTTCATACTGCTTACGTCTCTATCAGGCCATAGGACGAACGACACCATATGAACTTATCTATGTTGACAACCTTAGTCAGAAAATCTGCCACACTCTGCTTTGTGTTGATCTTTTTCACAGTAATTGTCCCTCCCCCCACTTTCTTACGAATGAAGTGGTATTGCACTCGGATATGTTTGCTCTTGGCCTGAAAAGCTGGATTCTTTGCAAGATGCAAAGCACTCTGACTGTCACAAAATAGAGATGTTATCTTCTGTACATGCTCGAACTCCTCCATGACCAACTTCAACCAAACTGCTTCCTTACTAGCTTGTGTAGCTGCAACATATTCCGCTTATGTTGTTGATGTAGCCACAATTGACTACAGTTTAGATACCCAGCTTATAGCTCCGCTAGCAAGTAAGAATACATATATGGTGGTGGACTTGCTTCTGTCGAGATCACCTGCATAATCTGAGTCAACATACCCACAAATACATGTGTCTGATCCGCTGTAACATAAGGCATCATTCAACATTCCTTTTATGTAACGAAGAATTCTTTTTACTACTCTCCAATGCTCTCTACTAGGATTTGCCATGTACCGACTTACAACTCCCACTGCATGTGCAATGTCTGGTCTGGTG
>JANTNU010000002.1:10950034-10960148 GCA_024752395.1 Erythroxylum havanense
GTCTCCGTCGTTATTTCCGCCGTAAAATTGCGACGGAATAGTTCGGTCGGTGTTTTTAGCTTCGGCGCATTCACCGACGGAATTTCACGCCACCAAATTCCGTCGGTGATTGTCTTCAGCGACGGAAATTCGTTATTTACCGACGGTACTTTCCGTCGGTAATCATCGGATTTCTTGTAGTGTTATAAGTAAACTACAATTTACAAAAGAATTCGGGAAAATTTCCTCTAATTTTATGATGTATACCCCTTGTTAGACAAAAAAAATTAACTTAAAAAGTTGATTTACTCATTTTTTATGTTATATGTAAAAATTTCATCTATATTTTTATGATATATAACCCCTCTATTTCGAGACATACTTCTGTCATTTACTCAATTTTTTCTATCCATTCTATATCAATTTCTATCAAATTCATTTCTATTAATAAGATAAAACTATCAATAAGATACCCATATTAGACAAAAAAAAATTAACTCAACAACATAGCCATTAATAACACCAGACATTTATAACATTATTATTCTCCATAATGCACATATATTTTTATTTTAAATTTCATACATCAAATTACATTGAAATCAAATTTCATACATCAAAGTACAAAAATCAGAATATATGTGCAAAGTTTTGATACTTACAAATTGAAGTGGATGCTCTTGGTGAGTCAAAGATCCTCTAGTGTGTATGGATAGGCTCTCTCCACCTGGTCCTCCACATCTGTTGATAGAATTATGCTTTGAAATGAATATTGTCTCGGGTGATTTCCAATACTATTGCCAACGACTTTATATTTCTTTAGATATATATGGTGGCCGCACATCATTCTTGTGTATCGAAGTAAGAAAGTCTCCATAACATGTACGAGCTTGCCTCTTTCATATATTATAAATTACAACATCAAATTTTGGATCCTAAAAAAATTCTTTCTGAAAAAAGAAAAGTATACAATAAGTACTTATAAACAACAATATTTATCTAATTAATGTATACAATTAGATAAAAAATATTAAAGAATATATTTTGTGTATCTCAGACTCTTGATGATAAAAATCCTGTATCAACTGAGAAACATTCTTTCATATATAATCTTCAAAATCTATCCTCTCCTTGAACTTGGATGAGATATTTCTTGAGCATGTTCCAGACGGAACCAACCTAATAATAAATTACTTTAAATCATTTTCAAATTAAAACCTATAACGTAAGTATAAACCTATGATGTTATCACGTGTTATAAAATTTTTCGAATTTTACTTATAAATTATTGACAATTGTGATGTACATTCTTCCATCAACTCCCTTAGCCCCAATAGAGGTCGCCTCCTTTATTCGCAACGTTTACCCCTGACATCTCTATCGGTATAGGGGTGGTGGATGATGTAAGGCTGTTGGATAGTGTAACAAGGTTATTGGATGGTATAACAACAGGTATAGAAGGTGATGCCTCATTTGAATGTGCATTGGCTTCCCTAAATCGTTGTAACCTGAACCTTGACTACAACATATCATGTTTTCTCTTTGGTGACAATAATTTTATTAATCGCTATCAGTACTTAATTATAAATCAAAATCAACATCATCTTCTTTTTGCGAAGAATTAGAATCAAACTTAGACTCTTTTGTAGATCTCTTACCCTCTTCATCCTCTCCAGATAAAATTTCAATATATTCATTATTTGAATCGTTCAAAGGTTCATT
This sequence comes from Erythroxylum havanense, assembly GCA_024752395.1. Taxonomy (NCBI): domain Eukaryota; kingdom Viridiplantae; phylum Streptophyta; class Magnoliopsida; order Malpighiales; family Erythroxylaceae; genus Erythroxylum; species Erythroxylum havanense. Next base: position 10,951,736 of record JANTNU010000002.1, read on the forward strand.
ATCTTCATATGTTACACATGCATTTATTTCATAAACATCTTCGTGAAAATCTTCACTTTTAATTCTCTTATTTTCTCATTTTCCATATAATTCAAAAACAATTTTAAGTTTTACTTTTCATTTGACCAACCAATCTGATTTATCTTGTCATAAGCTAAGAAAAGTGGCATAATACACTTGATTCGCTTGCATTACTAACATGAAAGATTCAAATTGTCTAAATCTTCTTCACTGGTTGATTTCAACTAGATTGCATCGATTGTGCACTTTTTTTTAAACATTAGGAGTTGGATCAAACCATTCACATTTAAATATCACACTCCGTTTTATTGGCAATACAGGGTTCTCAGTTTCAAGTATTTCAATAATTTTACCATAGTAATTTATCAATTCACCTTGTAAGCAAACCTCACTATTTACTGTTGCCATGCTATGACCATAATATTCTGTATGAAATTTGCATCCATTAACAAAATACACTGGATACGATTTAATAGTTTGCAAAGGTCTTTTCGTAAGATCACAAATGCACTTGTTCTCTATTGGATTTTCTTAGGTCTAAACAAAAAATAATTTATCATATTAAATAGTATAATGTCATCTAATCACTTTGATATGATAATTCAATCATTTCAATTATTACAAGTGAAAATTATATATTTTTCCAACCATTGAGAAAAATGTCTTTCAACTTCTTTATTGATATTATCCTGTATTGTTTCGAGCATTAGCTCACAAAGTATTATTATGTATTTTAGTTATGAACACTAATAACTTCAAAAACTCAGATAATCTATTTCAAAATTAATTTAAACTTACTACATGAAAGGTTGAACCTCTTGACAATTCAATAAAATGTAACCACGGGTAGCCTCTATTTCTTTTGTTGTTAACATTCTTCTTGTTGAACATCCATATGTTCCTCCTAGATATGTGCAAAATGGATAAGTTACCATTAACATCACTTGCTTCTCCCTTATCGTCATTACGAGGAACTTTTCTTTCTTTTGTGTGCATATGCAGCTCAAAATCATGTGAACAAAATGTGCGTGCTTCTTCAGCTAAATAAGCATTACATATCGAACTTTAAACTCTAGCTTTGTTTTTGACATTTTTCTTTAAGTGATGCAAATATCTACATTATAAATAGGTTTATTACAATTATGTGATTAAAACATGCTATAACTTTTATTTAAACATTAGCTATAATTACCTTTCAAACGGATACATCCATCAATATTGGACTAGTAAGTTTAGCCTCATGTGCTAAGTGTACGGGTGGATGCTCCATACAATCAAAGAAGCTTGGAGAGAAAATCCCTTCCAATTTGCACAAGATAAAAGGTATTTCTCTTTCTAGTTTTTTCATTTCAGTCAACTTTATTTCAGATAATGTTAAGCTTTTGAAAAACAAACTTAATTTTGTTATAACTTCTCAAACCTTACTTGGTAGCAACTCCTGAAATGCAATTGGAATTAGCCTTTCGATAAACGCGTGACAATCATGATTTTTCATCCCAAATAATTTGTACTTCCTTATTTCTACTCAACTCTCTAAGTTTGAAATATAACCATCGATACACTTTAAACTTTTCAACCATTCACATAAAATCTCCTTTTGAATTTTGTCCAAAGTGTAACATGCTTTTAGATATTTACCGGCGTGAAGATCTTTATCTAACTTATTCCTTCTACAAAAAGTTTCAAATCAGCTTGTGATTTTGAATTATCCTATGTCCTCCCTTCAATGTTCATTATGGTGTTGAACAAATTGTTAAAAATATTTTTCTCAATATGCATCACGTCTAGATTATGATGTATCAAATTAATTTTCTAATATGGTAAATCTCAAATGATACTTCGTTTTTTCCAACAGAAGTTTTTACTAATGCTTCTATTAACTTCTTCAACTTCAAATTCTATAACTTTTAGTAACCTAATTCATCAACTTGCAATATCTTCTCACCAATTTTGTGAGGGGGAGGAAGTGTTTGTACATCCTATTTTTAATAAAATTTTCTTTATTGCATCTAAATGGATGATCTGGATAAAGAAATTTCTTGTAGTTGTCAAACTAAGATGTTTTGACCTCGTTAGGAAGATAAACGCATCAGAATCATTGCTACAATAAGGACAAGCCAATTTTCCTACTGTGCTCCATCCAGACAACATAGCATACGCAGGGAAATCATTAATAATACGCATCAAAGTTTCTCTCAATAAAATTTTTATTTAAGAGACACATCATATGTCTCAACACCAAATTCCCAAATATGATACAATTTAGAGACCATTGGTTGTAAGAATACATCAATTTTAGACTTTGGATTCATAGGCCCGGCACAATCACCGTCAATAACATATATGCCTCATTCATACCCATCCACAGAGGCAAATTACAAGGAGTAATTATGATTGGCTATGAAGAATATTGTTGGCCAAGCATTCCCACCTAATTTACTGACGGATATCACTCTTTCGTCGTTATATTTTGTCGAAAAAATACTGAGATTGTAACATCCCGCCTCGATGGGAAGGGTAAACTGGTAAATTGGGACAGGCTAGGTTGTTGCATTTGCATATTTGAAATATAAACATTTAATTGGCCTCTAATTGTCGAGGACTGAGTCATTTGGTACATGCACATATAGGTAAATGCATTCATGAAAATTTTCCCAGCTTTTGATTGTGAATATGATATGAATTGTGAAACTATGAGATAATTAGATTTGATTATGATTTAATGAGAATTGAGGAATAATTGAGTTTAAATATTGATTTGGAACAGTATTTGAGTGACTGCCAATTGATAGCGACTCTTCGAAAATTTTCTGAAAAATTTGGGAGAAAATGTCCGGACCGAAAATTTTTCGAGTGGCGGACTGATTGATTGTGTAAGACTGAAATGACTGTCAAATGGCTACGAAAGATTAGGCATATGATTCTAGAAATTAATATGACGAGCCATTGAAATTTGGAGATGAGCTGGACTAGAAATGAAATTGAAAAGAGAAAGAGATTTAAATGTTTTGAGAGGAAAAAGACAAGAGGCTTATTTGTCTATATATATAAATGCCTTTAGTTTTGAGATTTGAAGAAAAAAACTCTTTCTCTCCTAGGGAACGATCGTTCCTCCTTCCCTTGTGATCTTCGATTCTTTCTTGGAGATTTTGTTTGCTCCTTCACTGTGATAGAAGAATAACTTGAAACCTTGAGAGAAGATGAAGATTTATTGGAGTTTGAGAGTTCACCGTGGCTGTTTGAGGAAGGAATTTGGGTTGCGGAAAATTTGAGGTTTTATGCTTAATTGGTAAGTTAATGGTTTTAATGTTGTTATTTATTGTGTTAAATGCATACATGGGTTTAATTGTGAAGATTGGGGTAGTTATGGGTGAGTTATGGAGGTTTTTAGAGAGAGAAAATGGCGAAAATTGGATCAGAGAAGACGACCTGCGACTCGCAAGCCTCATCGCAGCGAATTAACATTTAATTCGTCACGGTGAGCGGGAAGGGAGACGTCGCGGCGAGCTCAAAAAGGTTGGACGCCGCGGCGAGCACCTCTCGACGTCACGGCGAGCGCAAGTCTTCCACGCTGCGACGAGCCCTCTTCCATGCGTCGCGGCGAGCCCCAAGAGAAATGTTCGCCGCGGCGAGCGACATCATACTTCGCGGCGAACGCCTGCTAGACGCCGCGACGAACGCCTTGAGGTCGCGGCGAGGGATGAATTTCTGATTGGATTTAATTGGATTTTTGAGGCATAAATAATGGTGTAGACCTCCAATTGAGGTGATGTTTGATTCGTTGTGATCTAAATAAAGAGATCTACAATTGAGGAAAAGAATGAGAGTTTGTATTCAGGTTTTTGAGATCGCAATTAGTGAAAGACAGTTAAGAATGTGATTGTATTTCAACCTAAGGATTGTACTTGGTAATTGGGGTATAATGTGAGACTTTGAAAGTAAATTCATTGCTACTGGGAATTTTAGGAACTGAGCATAAAGGATGAATTTGACCTAGAGAATAGTGCTATTGATTGTGAGATAATACCCTAGCGAGTATGACGTGATAAATTGACTGACAATTAGAATTGAAATTGGTGGAATTCCGTAACAGGTCATTGAAATGAGTCGTTATTGCTCAATTGAGTGGAAAGGTAAAATTTGACAAAAGAATGTGGAAATTGGGAAATAGTGCTGGGAAGATCATGAATAGGCATTGTACGTCTTTTATTTAAAGCATGTGCATCATCAAATTATCTTTGACTGTGCATTAGTAATTGGGTAATTATTTGGTTGTTTTAGAGGCACCTGAGAATTCCAGGCCGTAGCTCGGAAGTGCAGGTGAGTAACCTAGTTGGTTCCTCAGCCTTTATGTGTTTAATATTATATGCATTAATGCCATGCGGAGATAATGGATGGGTATATATATATGTTTGCTTTGATTGATTTCGGACTATGGGTGTCTGGAATATTGAATATGTGATATTGAAGTGCTATTGTGTGTAAATGACTATGAATGCATCAAGGAAATAAATCGTAAGTGTACATGACTGAAATATTGGACCAAAGGTCCGAAGGAATGGGAAATTTCATTGAAATGTATATGAATGTAAATGGTATATGACTGTAAATGGAAATTGGAATATGTGCATTCATGCATAATGCTATGATCAGATAATGACAGTTGTGACCAGAGCAGCCAACGATTTTCAGAGCTTAAAGCCCAACGCAATCAGGGCCTCGAGCCCAACGTATTTGTTAGAGCCACAGGCTCAATGATCAGGGCTTCAAGCCCAACGTAATACCAAGCCTCGAGCTCGAGGGGAGCTAGTGCATACTCTGAGGGCTCTCCTACTTCCTAAACGCGTCTATTGAATATTGATCACTGATAGGTGTTCGGTCACAACACCGTAATAAAACGAAAAGAGTCACATGTGCATTGCATATCTATATATGAGTGATTGGATATGATTTGTGAAATGATAGCGCATATGAGTTGTATGATTGTGTGATTTGTAATATTTGGTAAAAGATATATATGCATGAGTTGGGTGAACCATCGATGATGGTTTCTCACTGAGTTCGCAAACTCACCCAACATTGCAATTATTTTTCAAGAATTGGTGATTACCCCGTTAGTGAAACGGGAGTATGATTACTGCAAGAGAGTCAGATTTTGAAGTCGGGATCAGTTCGCGTCTGCATTTGTGTTATTCTGATTTATGTGTAATTTTGTATTTCTGCATATTTGGATTGTTATTTAGAGGGCCCAATTGATTAATTCTGTATTGCTATTTGTTTACTGAAATAGTATTTTGATGGAAAATGTTTTTGTATCATGGGCCCAAATTGTTTAATGATTCCTACGCACTCATTTGTTTCCAAAAAGGTACAAAATTGTTTTACGGAATTTCTGAATGGGTTTGAGTGTTCTAGTACGCCACCCTCGCGGGACGCGGGCTCGGATATCACCATCGATATCGGGTCTGGGTCTGGCGGGAGTGGGGTGCTACAGAGATAATTTCACTTCGCCTTTACCAAATGATATTTTGTCCGTTGCAAAATGAAATTTTGTCAACAATATTACCGATGAATTTTGATTTTTCATCGCTAATTGACTACAATATTTTTACCGTCGATAATTTTCTATCAATAATTTGTAATTTTCTCGTGTCCATTTAGTGACAATTATTTAAAGACTTCATTATCTTATACATACTTAGATGCATATGATAAAGTCTATGGAATAATTATATATTACTAATGAAATTATGATGAGATTATAATTATGACATTCATATTGCATTTATGTATCATCTCTAAATTGTTTTTAATTATAGTTCTATTAAGACTGGAATTAATAAAATGTAAAAAGACAAGAACTTGTTATGTTTTTCCTTATGAAAAAAGTAGCTGATCTTATATACTAAAGTATGTATGAAGATATTTAAACAAACGTGTAGATACTTGTTAGAGAATAAATTCACTGAACTAACTCAATATGATAAATCTGTTTCAAACTACCTATGATTTTTGAAAATTTTCATTGTGATGATTGTATAAATAATCATTTGACTTGAGGTCTCTAAAGTTATTTTGTATAGAGATTGATATATTTTGATACTACTTATGACTTATTCTTATCAAGGTAGTTCAGTCATTAGTCATTGGATGTAACATGAATTATATGGAATAGTTGAGTGATCAAGATACGATTTATCACTTTAAAATAATTAGGGAGAATGTTCTATTGTTCTCGATTAGTATTGATTCAGAGAATCCTTGGGCAAGGTGGAATGACATTTTATACATAATTTACAAATATCATTAATTGAATTAGTAACTAATGGCAGAGAACTTATATGTTAGAATCAAAATAGAGTAGACATTAATTCCATATTCTATTTTAATCAGAATCTTGAAGGATAAAGAATTGAATTATACAGAAAAATTATACACAGAAAGGTTAGTCAAAATCACTTTGACTAACCTAAATATATGAGTTGTATTGCTAGATGTCAATATTGATTTGTGAATATAAATTGTTTAATTAGAGAATTAAAGACAAATTAAAAGAGCTTAATTTATCTAATCCTAAATATGATTTTGGATTATAATTCATATCTATTGCCAACATATTCGAGAACTTAGTAGGACTCACATAAAGAATGAGTTGAAGAGAGCAAAGATATTTGAATAAAGTTGGACTTGATTGTAAAATTTGGAAAACTTTATAATTAAATATTAGATATTTAATAAATAAAGATCAATATAAGATATTGGATTTTATTTGAGCATAATTGGTATTTAAGTAGAATTATTTGTAATTTTAATTAAAGTTAGAATTTAATTTCAATTAAATTACTAAAATATCCAAAACTTATTTTAAATAGGCTTAAGTTCCAATGAAGCTAGCACTTCTTGCTTAGTTCTCTCTGTAAGAGTTATAGAGTTCTTTTAATCTATTCATTGGATATCGTTAGAGACTGGACATTTGTGCGACTATGGTGGTTGAGAAAGACGAATTTTGGAAAAGGTTCGAAGAATATGACAAGAAAAAGATCAAATTTTAGAATAAGGTACAAATTAAGATTAATACTTTATTATGATTTATATGTTAGAGTAATCCAGTGATTGGATAAAATGCTCAAATCCTTAAAAATCCTAGAATAGATGCTTCAAATGGCCAAGTGACAGGCTAAAAAAGTCAGGCACAACACCTCAACACTTTTAGTAGCGTGGGGAGAAATCATTTTATAGAATTAAAGTGATCTTAGTTTTTTAGAAATCAAAATATAAAAAAGTTTCCCAATTATTCTGCTATACTCAAAATTAGATCCTGTTTCAGTTTTCTAATAATAGTATCATAGTTGACTTTTAAATGTACAGTTTGATTAAATTTGCCTAATTGTTATTGATTTGATTAAAAATAACAAAGCTTAAAATATTAATTAATTAATGAATATGTAGAATACATATTAAGATTAATTAATTAAAAACTCATATGCTTTGTTCTTGATTATGAAAATTCAGCATACACATGCCTTGTCTTTTACTGGAAAGATGTACATTGTCAATTGTCAATGTTTCTGAAAATTCACTTATTTTGCCTATGCGTCTACCATGAGTTTGAAAATCAATTACCTTAAAAAGATCAGAATGCTTGTCCCCTTATATTTATTATGGTTATTTTATTCTAATTTTATGCATTTACTGCTTGGGCTTCTGAAAATCACTAGCGGCTTGCCCCACCATCGGTGATCCGCCATGATGATGGTTAGAACTAGTGGCAAATCGCCATTAGTGAAGGCCGTCTGTTTTTGCCCACATCAGAAGACGCCGAGGCAAGGCAATAATGGTCTAGCGCGCGGTATTTTAGAAGCTAACGTCTCACGCGAGAGAAACAGAGGAGGGCGGCAGTAGCGCTAAAGCAGCACAAAACCTAATTTTGCACGCACCCCACAATAGGGAAGTGCGTTTGTACAACCTTGCACGCACCCCAAGGTTGTACAAAAAATCTTCTAGCAAGTGCATTACATGCGTCGGCCCCACTTTTTTACAATTTGATTTTAATTTTTATTAAATTATTTCTGTTTTTTTTCTCCATTTTTATGTCGTTTTTGTAAAAAAAAGGTAAGTAAAACGTATTTGACTTACTCTGTTGCGATTTTTTGTTTCTAAAAATAAAAAAATCACAACAGTTTTACAGAAACCAAAAACTATCGTTTCTCTTAATTTTGACAATTTTTTTTCAAAAAATCAACATAACTCTGGTTTCTATCTCGAAATAATAATAATAATAATAATAATAATAGTAATAATAATAAATTTTATAATAATTATTAATAATAATAAGATAATTAATTTGGTATAATAAAATTAATAATAAAAATAATAATATTAATAGTATTAA
>JANTNU010000002.1:10970887-10981827 GCA_024752395.1 Erythroxylum havanense
AATACCCTATTTACTCAATTAGACCATCATTAGTCATAATTCTCTCAATTAATCCAAATTAAGGCACAATTCACAGAATAATATCATAAAAATATTCGGGGCCTAACAGATTGAACACGCTTCCTTCACGGGGACCCAAAGATGCCACCGCCTACACCGCCTGAAGCCACCACACCGTAGCACTGCTACATCGCACCAAAGGTCATAGCTGGAGCTCATCTTCACGAGAAGCCACTGGAGACACATTTGAAATCTAACCCGTGACAAAACCTGAAGACCTTCCGAAGACTCGAAGTTGGTTTTGTGATTTTTTTTCTATTTCAAAATTTTCATTCTTAATTAGAATTTTTGTTGTGATGGATTGGAATGTTGGAATTAGGATTATGGTTTTGGTTGGATGATGCACAGTGTTGGAGTTGCACGATATTTTCAGTGATGAATGTTTTGTTGCGTGATCTGGGATTCTGGATACTGAATTGGTTAGGTTGTATTTGTGTATCTGATTCTGAAATGAATTAGTTAGAGTTAGAATGTGATCTGAATACTGAATTGAATTAGTTGTATTTGTGTATATGAATTCTGAAATAAATTTGTCATTTGTGTTGGTTCATGTTCATGGTTGTTCACGATTTGGTTTGGTCAAGAGGAAGTTGCAAATTATCATAGAAATGAATCTTTAAGTTTAAGCTATTTAAGGACCTAAACTATAACATAATGGCACAAAATTAAAGTATAATGAAAACCCTTTTTAAATTAACAGATTTAGAAATTGAATTTGCATTTCTTCTGTCATTGCTTTCAACCATTCTTCTTTAGAAGGGCCAGTAAGAGCCTTATTTATATTCCTTGCCTCTTCTTCTTCTTATGGAACAACCATATTAATTTCTCCTTCAATCTTAAAACGACATCAGGGAATTATTCCTCGATTACTTCATCTTCACCAAGGTTCATCATAAACAAATTCATGATTGATCAGATTGCTCCCACTCGAATCAGTCATCATAGAAAACCTTTATGTGGAATCGCTCCTACTTGGTTGAAGTTCCTCATCTTGATTCTTCATAGCAGAATCATTATGATCAAACGACTCATATAATAATAGGTCTTTACCTATTTCTCTTTGCTTGGGAAAATCATTCTCTAATAATTTTACATCTCACAATTCAAATTCAATTACACCTCCATTACATTGTTCACTAATGAACACCTATCCTTTTGAGTGTTCTGAGTATCTAACAAAAATACCTTTTCTCCTTCTTCGGCCTAATTTCCCTTGTTTATGAAAGAGATCATAAACTTAGGCTACACACCCCCAAGGTTTGAGACTTGACACATCGGGTCTCCTACCAATCCACAACTTATATGGTGTGTTAGTAATTGATTTTGTGGGCGCAAGATTAAGTACATAAGTAGCTGCTAGCAATGCATCACCCCAAAAAGTGATTAGTAAATTTGCTTGGGCCATTATAGACCTAATCATTTCTAATAACTTCCTATTTCTTCTTTTAGCGACACCATTTTGTTGTGGGGTTCTAGGAATTGGTAATTTCCTTTCTATTCCTTTCTCATCACATAAAGCCTTGAAATTTTCTAACAAGTATTCTTATCCACGATCAGTTCATAATGCTTTTATTTTCTTATCTAATTGATTATCAACCAAGTTCATGTATTTTATGAAACAATTGAATGCTTCCGATTTATGAGAAATCAAATAGACATGACCATATCGAGTATAGTCATCTATAAATGTGATGAGATAAACTACACCATGTCTGGTCCTTACATTCATTGAACCACAGATGTCAGAATGAATTAATTGTAATAGATATAAAGCTCATGTTCCCTTTCTAAATGGCTTTCTTTCCATTTTACTAGCTAAACAATATTCACATTTAGGGAGATCTACTTGACTTAGATTACCTAAAAGCCCTTCTTTAGCTAATCAACTAATTCGATTTTGACCAATATGACATAGTCTAGCATGCCACAAAGTTGCATCATTATTGGAATTACTAGAAGTAAATAATAAATAACTAATATTTTTATTTTCCTTTAACAAATCTAGTACAATAAAACCATCCAATAAAAAAACCATGATTATAATTAATAGATCCAAGATACAAATCCATTCCACCACTATGGAAATTTATATTAAAATCAAATCTAACCAACATTAACATAGATAAAAGATTCCTACGAATCAGTGGAGCAAATAATACTTCATGTAACATGAGAGGTCGTCCTCTACACATGTCCAATTTACATGTGCCAATTCCTTGTACAGCAACTCTGAAATTATCACCTACATAAAGCCATCAACTATCATGTGGGAGTTTACGAAACTCAATGAAGGCATCTCTATCCTTCGCTACATGGTTGGTGGCTCTTGAGTCTGCAATCCACAAAGGATGTGATTTAGTTAGAAAAATAGAACATGTAACATTAATAAAACAAATGTTTGTACTATAAAATTGTACCTTTTTAGGCTCAGTACAATCTCGAGCAAAGTGGTCCTTATTACCACAATTATAACACTTCACATGTTTCATGTTCTTCTTCTTGAAAGGATGTTTCCCTTTCCACGTTGGTTCCATTTTGTCTTCTTGGAATCCTGAGGAGAGTGGTTGAATTTCTTATTCTTCTTCCACTTATATCCACCATGATGCTTGCGTTTCTTGTTTATAACACCATATGAGCTAGAGCTAACTACATATACCTCAGAAGACATCTTTGAGGCTTCAAGAAGCTCCTCCTCCAAGATGAGATGCCTCGTAGCATCTTCCATTATCTATTCTCATTATGAGCTAGGTGCATCTTCATATGCTCCCAACTTTAAGGCAGTGAACGAATCACAACTTGCACTTGTTGTTCATCAGAAAGCTCATGACCAATATCAGGTAACTCACTTATCATGTTGGACATTTTTCTCATATGCTTTTGTATTGTATCATCTAGGCACTTATTATAAGTATCAAACTTAATAGTAAGTGACCTCACTTTGGTCACTGAAGCACCTCGAAAACGACCAGCCAGTGCGGACCACATGTCCTTTCCAGTTTCAAATTTATGGAACTCACTCATGATATCATTATCCATGTACTTAGCAATGTTATGCAAGCTAAAGAGTTATTTTTCCATAAATCATATGCATCACGGTCCTCCTATGTTAGGTTATAGTGCCCTCTTCAGGAACGTCCATGGTTAGATTTAATGGTTCAAGAACCTCTTGTTCTTCCAGTACATATTAGATTTTCATACTCCAGATTTCATAATCGTCACTCTTGAGTTTCTCTACCCTATTGAGTTCAGCAACAATATTCTTTGAAGTAGTAGCCATTTTGAAACACTAAGTTTCTATAATAAGAAAGAAATATGTATGCACGTTAATGTCATATTAAGCACAATTTAAACAAATGTGTTCAATCATCATTCATACAACAATCGAATCTTAATTACTTTACTCTAGATGAATTCCTATATAAAATTCATGTAAACATATTACATAAATGTTAAGATGTTGTTCTTATAAAAAAAACATATTATATTAATTGTGCTACAACCTACGAATAGTCTATAGGTAACAAAACCTACATGGAAATGAGTTCACGAGTTCGTATGACACAGTTCACGAATCTCGATTTACAATAGCTCTTACTATTTTCATTGGAAGACCTAGATGATACAAAGTCTTAATTAACTCCCTTCTATGCATGTCTTTGATAAATGTCATCAGTAACAAACAATAAGTCTTTTCGCTAGGCATATTATTCCAGAGCATTCGTAATAGTTCGCCTTGAGGTTGAGGTAATGTTGCAAACAAAGTCATGTACTTTACTTCAACATTTGTATAAGCTGGACAACCTCCAAAGAATAATTCCTACATCATGTTATTAACTAAAATAACATATTATGTTAGACCATCTCCAGACATTAAACGCGTGTTGACTAATTTTACATAAATACTGCCAATACGTCTCTTCTGCGCCTCACATTGAATAAGCATAGGTATCCGATTAATAATAGGTATCTTCTTTAAAAACAAATTTTCAAGAATCAGAAGAATGCACAAAATAAACAAATTATTTTGTCTAACACATAGCGAACTAATGCCCATATTATGGAAATAATTTAATTATATTAGCAATTTCTTAAACTATTCAATTATGATATTTATTTCTAATCAATTAGAAACTTATTTCAAATATTCAAATACGAATAATTCAAATAGAATTAGAAACTTATTTCTAATTTAAATTACAATTGAACTAATCAATTTATCTTGGTTTAATTAGAAATTAAGTTCTAATAAAACCCCTTTCTAATTTTAACTAAACAAAAGTAGTTTTCTTGTATAAAACAAAACTAATTTCTATATTTTTTTAGTTTTAGAAACTTATTTATAAGTTTATTTTAATTACACAAATTAGTTCTAATTAATATAAAATAGTAGAAATTAATTTAATTAACTTAATTAGTTTGCGTAAATTAGAAAACATATTTCTAATTCTTTATCTTACATTTAATTTAAAACATATATCCCTATATATATATATATATAATATGCATTTAAAAAAAATCGTGGCCTATGGACACTGCTTTTAAAAACTCAAAAGTTACATTAAATGTAATAAGACAAAAGCAGTAGCCATTCTTCTCAATAACTTTTTAGAAAAAGCCACGTAAGCAGTTATACAAGAAGAAGAAGTCTTCGTCTTCTTCTTCTTCTCTGCTGCATTTCATTTTTCTACGAGTAAGAAAAAATCGCAATGTGGAGAATAAAATATTCTGAGCTCACACAATTTTGCTAAGATTTTCTTATTATTTATAGTATTGTGTACAGTATGGTAGTACAATAAATCATAACAAAAATAACAGAAGTTGTACACATCTCGACACGCAAGGAGACAGAAGAGAATATTCATACAGATGAAATAATGAGGAATATATTTTTTGTTACGTTCTAAACGAGAGGGTATGATGGACAACCCGAGTTTGTCCCGTAAGAATTGAAACTGCTAGTGAGGCAATGCTTTGGTTAGACAATCAGCTACTTGATGAGGGGATGAAATATATCTTATGTCGATGAAACCAGACAAAACTAAATCTCGGACAAAATATATGTCAATCTCAATGTGTTTACTATGAGCATGTTGAACTGGATTTGCAGCTAGTGCTCTTGCACTCAAGCTATCGCACCCTAGTGTGGAAGGTTTCCAGAGGAAGAGACCTAGCTCAGATAACAGTGAACTTAACCATTTAATTTCGGCAGCTCCATCAGCCAATTCCCTATATTCAGATTCTGTACTTGATCGAGAGATTACGCATTGCTTACATGAGGACCGCGATACTAGTGTGCTGCCAAGATACACACAAAAACCTGCCATTGATTTTCGATTGTCTGTATTTGTAGCCCGGTCTGCGTTTGTGTAGGCCATTAGCTAAAGTGAATAGAATGGCTTTATATGAAGTCCATATTTATAGGTTCCTTTGAGATAATGTAAAATACGTTTGACTGCTTGAAAATGCATGGTTGTTGGCTAAGACAAGAATTGATTGAGTTTATTCACCGAAAATGCAATGTATGGATGAGTAGTTGTTAAGTATCGAAGAGAAACTATGGCTTGACGAAATACAGTGGGGTTTGTCATGGGTTCTCCGTCAGTTAAAGAATAAGGTCGACCAACGACCATTAGAGTAGACGCAGGTGCACAGTCCAACATGTTGAATTTCTTTAACAATTAAAGAATATATTTTCCTTGGTTCACCTACATGCCTGAGCTGTCTCGGTAAATTTCCAGTCCAAGAAAATAATATAGAGGTCATAAATCCTTGAGAGAGAAGAGTGCATTCAATCTCTGTGCAAAGGATTTTAGGTATGCAAAGTTGTTTCCAGTTATTAGAATATCGTCGACATATATTAACACAAATACAATAAGGTCACCCGTTTGAAGCAAGAATAGAGAGATGTCACTCTTGGCATTTTTGAAACCCCATTGTAGTAAGATGAGACGTAGATGATCAAACGAGGCTCGAGGTGCTTGCTTTAAGCCGTAAATGGTTTTAACCAACTTACATACGTGATTTGGTCGCTGCTGATCAATGAATCCCTTGGGTTGTCGTATATAAACATCTTCTTGAAGAAAACCATTTAAGAAAGTGTTATTCACGTCAAGCTGCCTTATTTCCGACTGAAAAGTAATAGCAATCGTCAATACAACACGAATGGTGGTTGGTTTGATTACCAGATTGAATGTTTCCCCGTAGTCGATTTCAGCCACCTGTTGAAAACCCTTTGCAACCAACCGAGCTTTATGTTTCAGGATAGATCCATCAGCTTTTAACTTATTTTTGAACACCCATTTACAGTCAATGAGCTGCTGTATACCGTTGTATGGGACTAAAGTCCATGTTTTGATTTGTTGTAAGGCAATAAATTCATTCACCATTGCTTGACGCTAGTGAGTGGATGTGAGTACATCATGCACAGAAGTTGGTTCAGCTATGTGTAACAAGGAAATTGGGTCTTCGGAATGAAGAAGTCCGGTGAAGGGATATTTAGGCTTAAAAATGTCATATTTGGCTCTTGTCGTCATTGGATGTTGATTGAGTTGGTTTGAGGAAGGTGCTTGATTTTCTAAAGAGAGTGGAGCATCATATATGTTTGCTGAGGAAAGATCAGTTGAATTAGTGATAGGTGAGTTGTCTCGAGGTGGAGAGTGAAAGTGAACTGGTGAGGTGGTAACAACAAGTGTTTCTTGTTCTGGAGGCGAGGTAGAGCAGACAGATAAGTTGGATTTGTGAATTATGAGGGGCATTCCACCATCTGTTTCAGACATTTTAACTTGATGATTCAAGAAACCTGTGACAAAGGGAAATAAGGAGGGATCAAATACAACATGTCGTGATATAAAAATTTTCCCAGAAGCAATTAAGCATTTATGGCCTTTCTGTTGAGATGCAATCCCAAGATATACACATTTTTGGCTGTGAAACTAGAATTTGTGATGATTGTATGGCTTTAAACATGGGTAGCAGGCACAACCAAATGGTTGTATAGTCTTGTAGTCCGGCTTTGTTTTAAATAATTTGAACAGTGGTGATGCACCCTCCAAAACTGAAGTAGGAAGTCTATTTGTTAGAAAAACATAAGCTTGAAAAGCATCGACCCAATACATAAGTGGCATCTTTGCTTGTGTTAACAAGGTCAAGCTTGTTTCAACTATATGCCTGTGTTTCCTCTCTGCATATAAATTTTGAGAGGAAGTGTATGGACAAGTGAATCTGAGGTTGATCCCTGTGGCTTGTGCAATGGGTATGAGAGGTTTATACTCGGAACCATTGTCACACTGAACAGCTTTAATAAGTGTGTTGAATTGATTTTCAACCAAGGCTCTAAAATGATTAAAAGCACCAACAGCATCACCTTTATGTTTTAAAGGATAAAACCAAGTGTACCTACTGAAATCATCTAAGAAATGAATGTAATATCGATGACCATTTGAGGACTGAACAGGGGAGGGTCCCCATAAATCAGTGTGGATTAATTCCAAAGGTACAGAAGTATGAGAAGTAGAATGAGGGAACGGTAAGTATTTTGATTTTCCAAACTAACAAGCCTCACATACATAATCATCATTAACTGAAAGATTCACATTACAGTTTTTCAGAATTTGTTTCAGAGTTCTATGGCTTGGATGTCCTTGCTTGTGATGCCATCTGATGAAATCATCTTTGGTGTTGGTAATTTGTGCAACATGGACTTGAGGCTGAAACTTATCCCTGCTGTTCATAGGATACATTCCTTGTTTAGGTATGCCTTGCATCAGTAGCTGTCCCGTTACCTTGTCCTTCACAGTGCAACCAATATCAGTAAACTGAATGTCAACACAGTTATCTTCAACAAGCTTATTTACACTCAAAAGATTTTTAGTAGCAGTCGAGACAAGTAATACATCCTTAAGAAACAGTTTAGAGTGGGATTGAGGACAAGAAACAGAAGCAGATCCTATACCCATGATACGATTCTTTTCTCCAGTGGCTGTAAGGAGATGATACTTACCTACTTGAGTAATATTTTCAAGTTGTTCAGAGTAAGGAGTCACATGGTAGTTGGCTCCACTATCCATGTACCAAGTAGGATCTGATACTGAGTGGGGAGAGGCATAAAAAGCTTGTGGAGACTGTCGTTCAAAGTTATGACCATAACCGAAAGGGCCAGAAGGTGGTTGAAAGGAGCGATCATACCTATGATAACAGTTTGCTACTACATGACCTGGATGTTGGCAAAGATGACAGAATGGATGGCTGCCATTTCGACCTCTCCAACGACATCCACGAAAACGACCACCACGTTGCCCACCATTTCTACTACGCCAACCTCCTCGTCCTGACTCAAAAGTGCGACGCTCAGTATCAGGTCTAGCCTCTTCATGTTGAGCAATATGAGCAGTCGGTTGAATAGTTAGTGATGAGAATTGATTAATTTGTTCCAGACGGCTTTCGAAGGCCAACAGTGAAGCTTGAGCTTCTACCCAAGTGAGGTTAAGTTGATCCACTAGTTTTACCACTATTGCATTATATTCAGTATCAAGTCCATTCAGGGTATAAAGGATGAGATCTTCGGTGTTCACCGGTAAACCAACAAGAGCAAGTTGATGTGCAATATTCTTCATTTTGGTAAGATATTCTTCCATTTTCATACCATTTTTACTAGTCTGATGGAGTTCGGTCTTGTAAATCATGAGACGAGCTTTAGTTGAAGCACATGAGAGTGCATGTGCTCCACTCCACAGTTCCTGGGCTGTTTGACAGTGGAGAAGTTGAGTACCAACATATTGGGTCATGGTGTTTCTCAACCAACTCACAAGCAAACGATTAATAGAATATCAGTCTTCAAAGTCGGGATTTATTTTGGTCCCTGCACCATCAGAGACGAGACAAGGTGGAACACGATATGTGCCATCAATGTGGGACTCTAGTTTGTTGCCTTCAATCAGTGGCAATACCACAGATTCCCAAACCAAGTAGTTGCTACGATCCAGCTTGATCGCAGTAGTGTGGTTAGATGAGCTAAATGAGGTGTAGTTTTTGGGGTCGAAGAAGATGACCCAGTAGGCTCAGAGGTTGCAGACGAAAGCAACATGACGAAGAAGAAGGTATTGCTTTGATACGAAGTAAGAAAAAATAGCAACATGGAGAATAAAATATTCAGAGCTCACACAATTATGCTCAGGTTTTCTTATTATTTATAGTATTGTGTATAGTATGGTAGTACAATAAATTATTAAAAAAATAACAGAAGTTGTACACGTTTCGACACGCAAGGAGAGAGAAGAGAATATTCATACAGATGAAATAATGAGGAATATATTTTTTGTTACGTCCTAACACTACGTTTTTTATTTTTATTTTTTAAAAAAATCTATGTTCATCAACAACTCATCAGCAAAAAAATCTATATTGATTGATGACAAACGTTCAAACTCTGTGACACTAAACCAGGGATGAAGACAAGTTGAACATGTTTCTTCTGCAAATCTATTAATGGGCTTACTTCTGCAAATCTATTAATGGGCTTACTCGTCGGCTTTTTCAAAAACTATAACTAACCATGAAGCCCTCACCATGTAGAGGAAAAGCATTGATTTCTACGACTTTTCAAGTTACGTGGGTTCACATCCCACTCTCAACAATTGATTAATAAAAAAAACGATGAAAAAAAAAACGACTAACCATAGTTTTTTTAAAATCGTAAGCATGCATATATAATACAAATGTTAGAAAGTAAATATGATAAAACGCAATCACACAAATCATGTCAAACAGGATCATTTTATATGTATATAAAACAAATAATTACGTACTTGAATTTTTATTATGATTCCACCAGTTAAAAAACTTTTTGTCACCAATTGCAAAATTCTTCGTGACTATATTTCTGTATATTTCATACGAGAAATTAGCATACCCACTACCCAAACGTTTTGTATATGACCTGTCACGGTCTTCATATAACTCTCTCGGGTAGTTATTTTAAGGATATTGACCCTCATAGTTTTTATGGGTGTATAAGAGTCATTACAACCTTCGTCTCTGTGGATCAAAAGTTCCACTGCTCTCCACCTAACATGAAACAAAGGAGAAAATCTAGAAGTATCATCCTCAGGCCAAGACAACTATAATCATCAACAGGAAAGACTAATGCAGCAAAAGCTGAACTTAAGACTAAATTATCCTCTTTAGTTTTAACGTTAAGGTAGTTATCGTCGTCACTATTACAGGGACATCTTACAATATTGGAAGGCCTGGTAGATTGCTTCCAAAAACTCTGGTTCATACTGTACACTGAGGAAAGAAGCGGATGTCAATTCTGCTTCTTGTTCGTAACCCAATTTTAAAAGTATTCCTATCAGCTGCAGTGAAATATTCATCATGTGATTACCATGTTTTTGCTGGTAGGATGTTGGGCTTTATGATCGTACAACTGAAACCTGTATCCATGAATCTAATAGCTTTAATGGGCCGATCATATTTATCCTGTTGAAATATCTGAATCTGGATATATGGTCGCTTAACATTTGGTATACGATCAAGTTTCAAACAACTTTGCTGCATCATTATAAGAGAATCTTCATCTGATGAAGGAGATGAATCATGAGATTCTTCTTCTAATGTAGGGATTGCTTTGACGAATTTGCAAATTGAGAGAGATGAAAATAGGAAAGTTTGTTAGGGATGTTTATAAATAAATGAGAAAAAATTAATTTTAGAATTTTGAATAATTAAGATTAACATATATTAGTTAGTTTTAATTAAATATAATCACAATTTTTAAGAATAAATTAAACTAGTTTAAGATAATTCAAAAAATGTTAGCACTGACGTGGTATATAACAAAAGAAAATTATTTAATTTAGGAAAAAAGAAAAGGTGAAGGAATT
>JANTNU010000002.1:11167324-11178914 GCA_024752395.1 Erythroxylum havanense
GTATGCTTTGCTTCCAAGCTCGCTTTCGATTCGTTAATGATTTGTTTCGCTTTGTGATCAATCGTTTTATTCGTTCCGCCTCTTTGTGATTCGTTCCGTCTTCCGTTTTCGGGTTGGGGCGCCGGTCTCCGGATCGGGTCCCAACATGGACTCTTTCACTTGATTTGTGCATTCATGTGCGATGGATAAAGTATCCCACATTTCTTTTGCAGTTTTGCATCTATGAACTTTATCATATTCACTTCTGCTTAAAGCACAACTCAGAAAGAACTTGGCCTTCGAGTTTAATTGAAATCGAGCTTTTTGATCGGTGTGTATGGCCCATTCTCGATGATATCCCAAAGATCAATATGTATGGATTATATAAAGAGCCACATCTTGTCCTTCTAGTAATGATAATCCTCACCATTAAACACATGAGGTCTTGTGACTGAGGCACCTTCAGCTATAAAAACATGTGATTCAGCCATGGATCTTTGTCCTCACTTTGTAAAGTTGATTTTTGGAAACTGAGCTCTGATACCAATTGAAGTAAATCAATTGTTAATATAGAAATCACATAAAATACACGAGATACACAAGAAGGGGGTTAAATTGTGTAAACTTCTCGAGAATATTAATCTTTAGATATTTCTTGAAAATATTTTCAACTATCAAATAATGCAAAAGATATTTTACTAAAATTGATAAGTATCAAAATTGCAATTTCTTTTTATCTATTCGTCTAACAACAAGAAAATTAAAGTGTAAGGGTTAGAGAATAGATTTCACGATTTTATACCGGTTCATCCTAAACCTTGGGCTACGTCCAGTTCTCAGCGTTCGTCTGAGATTTCACAATACTTTTAAACTTTACAAGTATTCTTTCTCCCCTTTTAGAGCCTCTTCAGGTCTCTTACACAAAGTATTCTTTTTGCTATCTTAGCCTCTCCAGGCTCTAGCCTTTTTCTTTCTCTCTCTAAGGAAGATATTGTAAGCTTTTTGTTACAGTAGTATTCGCTCTCTTATTTTGCACTTTGAATACAGAATTTTTCTCAGTAAGCAAAAAGTTCAAGTTCTAGTTATTTTAGTCTTCGACTATAACTAGTATTTATAGCCTAAGTCTCCAACTGTCTTCTTGAAAACTGCTTCTTGATTCTTTTAGTAACTATTATTTAGTTAAGTTTTGTAACTAACTCCAACTAACTAACTATCTGATGTTTTAGAGTGTCTTCTTCTTTGTATCGTCTGATTTTGTTGCTTCGTCTATGTTTTGTTTCATCTGTGTTTTGCTTCACACATAACAAACTTATCAAAATATTTCATATATTTCTAAGATTATTATTATTTGATTGTCACCAAAATTAATAGAAGTGGATTCTTCTTGACTTAACAATAGAAGTGCAGAAAATTTGATGAAATGCGTGAGTGTTTTGGGTTTTGGATGATTATGAAAATGATAGATTTTTTATTTAGTTGTGATTTGTAAGCTGAAATGAAATAGGAATGAAGAGGAAATATTAAGATTTAAGTAGAAAGTTGATTATAATATATATATATATACTCTGTTTTTCCTCTTCACAAGTTACATATGGGATTATATTGGTAAATTAGTGACTGAGTTATTGATATCAAAGTATCAAGGGATTAAGGTTGTGATTTAAAGAATTGATAAGTGATTAAGTTATGAAATTAGTAAAGTACCTGGGATTGTCATTGAACATGCATTGTACATAGTCCATTTATACAATTGTGTATAAATAAATGCTTATAAGTGTGCCATTATTAATATGAGTGCAACGTGTGTTTTGCATAAATAGGTTGTGCAAGTTAAGTGTCCGTATTCAGGCGTTTTCAGAATTTGGAAGCAAATGTTAATTTGGAACATACTGTGAGTAGACCTAGATGGTCTCATTCATTATTTATTTTGTTTTGAATTTTGTATTGATTGACTACTGAATGCTCATATGAATGTGAATGTTTGTATTGATTTCCAGACAGAAGGTCCGATGATTGTGATGTTTGATTTGGATATTGAAGTGCTACTTATATATGAATGAGATGAAATAAGTGTACATAATATGATTGTTAAATGCCGGACCACGGTTCGATGATAAATGTATTTTGAATGTGCATTTGTATATGAAAAAAAATTGATACTCAACTCCAATGTTGAATGCCGGACTATAGTCTGACGATATGTGAATGTTAGTGAATGAGAATATGCAAATGTGATTGAGGCATTTCATTTCATGAATGTATGAAATATAATGGCAGTTATGACCAGAGTAGCCACCGATCAGAGCTTAAAGCTCAACGAGTGAAATTGAGCCTCGAGCTCAAAAGCAATTAAGAGCCTAAGGCTTACTATATAAAATGAGCCCTGTATCCCCCAAGTGGATAAAGGACAGTTAGTAATGAGCCCGATATCCAATAGATACGGGACAGTTTAGGCACTCGGTCAAAACAAAGTAACAAATAGAAAGTGGGTCTCATGTGCACTACATATGCATAATATGAATGATTAAAGTGCATTGAATGTGAAGTCTGGAATGTTGTGAATGTGAACTATGTGTTATGTGACTGGATGAGCCATCGATGATGGTCACTCATCGAGTTCACAAAACTCACCCAAATTTTGCAAATATTTTTTAGGATTAGAAGAATACCCTGTCAGGCAAACGGGAATATACCTACAACATATAAGTGAAAAATAGAGGTCGAAATCAGTTCGCATCTGCATTAGTGTTATCCTATTTTTGTATAAATTTGTATTCTGCGATTTCGGTAAAATAATGTGTTCCGAAATTTTTGTATAATGTGTATACAAAGGTTTTTATGCTAGAATGTAAAGACATTATGACTAAAGTGTTTTGTATTTATAATGGGGCCCAATTGACTATTGAAATTCTATTGATTGTATTGTGTTAATTGAAAATATTTATGAATGGAAGTGGGCTCGAATTGGTTATTATTTCAGCATATGTTTGTTGTTGTTTCAAAAAAAATTTATGTCGATTTATGGATGATTGAGTGCTCTAGCATGCCATCATTGCGGGGCATGGACTCAGATATCACCCAAAATGTTGGGCACATGTCTTGCACGAAGTAGGGTGTTACACTTGTTATGAAGCAAGAAGAGATACATATATCGTGAACAATCATCTATAAATGAGATGAAGTATTTTTAACTATACGGGTCTATATTTAGACCACAAATATCCATATGTATGATTTCTAATATGTCTAAACTTCTCTTGGCACCTTTCTTTAATTTTTAGGTCTGCTTTTCCTTTATATATTCTACACAAGTCTCAAAATCAACAAAATCTAAAGTACTAAGTACTCTGTCAATCACCAATCTTTTAATCCTTTCTATGAAGTTATGACTTATTTTTCAATGCCATAACATTAAAAAAAATTATTCACGACACAATGTTTTGTTCCAGCAAGAACATGTATTGCATTGTAATAGGTATTATCATGTAAATTAAAAGGGAAAATAACACCAAACAATGTACCATTCCCAACAAATTCAGATTTATAATGTAACTTTAAAGATTTGTCTAAAAAATGAAAAGAATATCTAAATGGTATAAGTCTTGAAACTGAAATCAATTTCCTAGAGAAATTGGGAGTATAAAATGTCTTTTCTAGTTTTAAAAAAACAGTGCATAAAATTGAATTGCAATCTTCAACAACCTCTACACGTGAATGTATCTTACTTTTGGATAAGATATACTACTCACTTCCCATTGGCTTCCTTGGGTTTTTCCAATCCTGCAACACATTTGTAATATGGATTGTACAACCAAAATCAATCCACCATGTGTCACAACAAAATTCATTCCTTACATTTGACACAATCCTTTTTCATATATCCTTTTTTCTTACAAAAGAAGCACTTAGATTCCTTCTTAATGTCAGCTTGGATAGGTATTTGACCTCTTCCCTTTAAGTTGGCATAATTTTCTTCTTTCCTTGAACAACTATAAGTACATTATGCGAACTCTCTCCCTGTTCCAATGACAATCTCCCTTCCTCTTGGACATTTATGGTCATTAATTCATTTATTGACCACTTATCCTTATGCGTATTATAAAAGGTTCTAAAGGGGTCCGTATGATGGTGGAAGGGTGTTCAAAATATAATGCATGAGGAAAGAATCAAACATCTCAACCTCTAGTTTCTTTAACTGACCCATAATGTCCCTCATCTTTATGATGTGCTTATGCACACCTCGAACACCGGTGAGTCTTGTAGATGAAAACTTCAAAATTAGGGTGCTTGTAAGTGCTTTGTTTGAAGTTTCAAACTACTCATCAACAACCTTTAGCAGATCACAAATATTATCATGTTGTTATATAGAACCACGAATGCCAAAGAAATTTTGGTTTTAATGAACATCATATTAGATCTGAAAAATAAAACATGCACGATTTGGATAAAATGATAGATTTCAAAACTTTTTAGAAATCAAAATTACAGCAGAAACAATATAACCAAATCAACATGCATAGCCATACATGATACGATATAAGGATAAACATTTGCATAAACACAAGATGAAAATTATTACCGACTCCTTCGCTATAGCTTTAACTCCTCGCTGTGCTATCTTATCCTCAGTAATTTATCCTCTCCTAAGTGATGTATCCTCTTCTTGTTATTATATCCTCTTCTCAATATTGTATCCTCGACCAATCTGATCTACTACTTGTTCTTCTTGGACAACTTAGTTAACAAGATCCTTTGGTGGGAAAGCAGAAGAAAACTTGAAGAGATTTTGCCTTAGAAGAAAAAACCCAATGATGAGACACTTCTCATGCAAGTTTTGGCTCTCACATGCAAGATAGGAGAGAGAGAGAGATAAAAATTCAACAACCCCTTGCTTTCTTTCTCTTAATTTCGGTTAAGCCTCAAAGAAAGAAGTGAAGTGCATCCAATGCATCACATCCTTCCCTAATCAATTATAAAGAAGCCAATAAATAGGATTCTTCTTATTTGTTTTAAGATGGCTATATGGAAAGACCAATAAACTAAATGATACATCTTATTTTCAATTTTGTGTGATGAAAGAAGGAAGATGGTCCATCAGATGCACCTCTTTCTTCTTTAATCCAATGAATGCTAAATGGTTACATGCTATCAATAAAAGACAACCATTAAACCATTTAATAATAAGATCATTCCTCCATTTAATAATGATAAATTATAGTAAAAACCATCTTAAATATAACAAATCAATGTTAAATGTGCAGCTGCACATTTAGCCATTAAAACCGAAAATCCACCTCCTTTTATCTTTAATAACTTTGTTTTAATTTAATTAATCTACTTAAACCGAAGTCTAGCCCATTTCTAAAACTTAATATGGGCTTCTAATTAATAATTAATTAAAGTAAGCCCAACATTAAATCATAGGTTTAAAACCTTTATTTGTATTTCTCCCTTTGCTTGATAACCTTCCTAAAAGCTAAATGGGGAATCTAATTGGACTTATATAATTCAAACTCCAATAAGCCCAGAATTAATTTAATCTCATTAGAATTAATTCCAGCTTTTTAACTAAATGTCATTCCACTAAAGACAATTAGTTGAACTCTTGAATTACTAAATATTATGAGAACACACGTTTCAAATAAGATGTCAAATTGCAAACTCTAATATGAACCATATTATAGTCATCCGCACAATAAAGGGTAAAATTACCATTTTGTCCTTCTGTTGGTATTTCCTTCTACATCTCTCGTTTTACTCTATATGGTGATTAATACATAAGATCTCATTTTGGTGTTAAGACTTGATGGGTAGCTGGTCCATCAAATTACTGACGCCAGTTTAACAACCAATCTCCATAGAACATCTAAAAATGATGATATTACTATAAAATTTTTATTTGAGTGAATGCTCCCTGATACATATTTCAATTAATAATTCCATCATGTGCACCCTGGATTGATACTTTGTAAAATTCCATTATGATCATATCAAAAATTATAATGAAACATATATGAGTTCACCACTCATTAAGATTGTGGTTCATAATAAACTAATGCTTAAGTTGAATGTTTTAAGATTAAAGTAACGACCCATTTTATTCTTTAAAATATACTTGATTCTAGATTCATTTAATAGTGTCATTATCAATAGTCAACTAATATCATGATATGAAACTCATCATTCCCTTAAAGTAAACTCTTTTACTTACTAGAAGATAAATCGTAGCACTGCAGTCTAATAGTACCATACATCTCTATATATATGTATATTACTTACAAAAGAATCTTAGTACCTTATTACTAGATATATAATGCTCTATAAATAAAACCAAACTCTTTTGTTTTATTAATAATAAATATTTTCATTACAAAAGTAACTGGAAGAAAATTAAGTTATAAGTAAATACACTTGCTTTCTAGGGCACCATATTTACATAACTCCAACAATCTCCCACTTGGCCTAAAGCAAGTTTGACATATTCCTCATTCCTATCAATACTATGTGACCCTTAAAACTCTTTTGAGACTACTTCTTTGTAAACGGATCAGCAAGGTTTTACTCTTAGGAATCTTTACCACATTGTATTATCTCCCTTACGAGATGATACTTTCTCTCAATATGTTTAACAACTCTATGTTTTTGAGGTTCTGTAGAATTAGCCACTACATCACTATTATCACAATAAAGTGTAATGGCCTTTTCTACCTCAGGTACTACCTTCAAATCATTTAGGAACTTGCAGAGCCAAACTGCTTCTTTTAATGCTTCATAAGCAGTATCATACTCAGCCTTTATATTCGAATCAGCAACACAAGATTGCTTGACACTCCTCCAGACTATAGCTCCACCTCCTAAAACAAATATAGAACTAGAAGTTGATTTTCTTGAATCAACATCATATTGGAAATTGGAATCTGTATATCCTGTTGGAATAAGGTTACCTTCAGAGTAAACAAGCATTAAGTTCTTTGTCCTACAAAGATACTACAGTATGCACTTTACCGCAGTCTAATGCTCCATTTTTAGATTGGAATGAAATTTACTTACTAATCCCAATGTGTAACAGATATCTGGTCTAGTGTAAAGCATATCATACATTAAACTTTTAACTACTGAAGCATATGAAATGTTATGCATGCATTCGACCTCCTCTTGGGTCTTAGGTGTTTGCTTCTTTGAAAGTTTGATTCCATGTCTGATAGGTGTGAAACCTCTCTTGGAATTTTGCATGACCAACTTATTGAACATGTTCTTAATGTAGGTTATTTGAGACAAGGCTATCAGTTTGTTCTCACAATCCCTTATAAGTTTGATCCCTATAGCATAGCTAGTCTTTACTAAATCCTTCATTGAGAATAGTTCATTTAGTCATCCCTTAACTGTAGATAACATTCCTATATCATTCCCAATGAGCAGAATGTCATCAACATATAGGATTAAAAAAGTAATCTTACCTTCTTGTATCCTTTTATAGACACAAGCTCATTTTGGTTTTGTATGAACCCATAAGTTTTGATAGACTTATCAAACCTAATGTTCCAAGACCTAGATGCTTGCTTAAGCCCATAAATGGACCTTTGCAATTTGCATACCTTATGCTAATTACTTGGCTCAGTGAATCCTTCTGGTTGGGCCATATAAATGTTCTCCTCAAGATCCCTATTAAGAAATGAGGTCTTGACATCCATTTTTCATATTTCATAATTGAAGTAGGCTGTTGTGGCCAAAAGAATTCTGATGGACTTAAGCATGGCAATTGGAGAAAATATCTCCTTATAGTATATACCCTCCTTTTAAGCATAGCCTTTAGTTATTAGTCTAGTTTTAAAGGTCTCTATCTTTCCATTTGATCCTCTTTTCCTTTTGTGGATCCATTTACACCCTATGGCTTTTACATCTAGTGGTAGATCTACAAGGATCCAGACTTCATTGACATACATGAAATCTATTTCTGATTCCATCGCCTTGAGCCATTTTTCTGCATCAACATCATCAATAGACTGTGTATAAGATAAAGTATCCTTGACGTAATGGGAGGGTTACTGTATCTTCTTCTTGATAAAGTATCCTTGACCAATCCGATCTACCACTTGTTCTTCTTGGAAAACTTGGTTAACAAGATCCTTTGGTAAGAAAAGAGAAGAAAAATCAAAGAGATTTTGCCTTAGAAGAAAGAAGCCAATGATGAGACACTTTTCATGCAATTTTTGGCTCTCACATGCAAGACAGGAGAGAGAGAGATAAAAATTCAACAACCCCTTGCCTCCTTTCTCTCAATTTCGGTTAAGCCTTAAAGAAAGAAGTGAAGTGCATCCAATGCATCACATCCTTCCTAATCAATCATAAAGAAGCCAATAAATAAGACTCTTCTCATTTGTTTTAAGATGGTTATATGAAAAGACCAATAACCTACATGATACATCTCATTTTCGGTTTTGTGTGATGAAAGAAGAAAGATGGTCCATCAAATGCACCTCTTTCTTCTTCAATCCAATGAATGCTAAATGGTTACATGCTATCATTAAAAGACAACCATTAAACTATTCAAGGATAAGATCATTACTCCATTTAATGATGATAAAGCATGTTAAAAACCATCTTAAACATAGCAAACCAATGTTAAATGTGTAGTTGCACATTTAGCCCATTAAAACAAAAAATCCACCTCCTTTTATCATTAATAACTTTGTTTTAATTTAATTAATCTAATTAAACCAAAGTCTAGCCCATTTCTAAATGTTCATATGGGCTTCTAATTAACAATTAATTAAAGTAAGCCCAACATTCAATCATAGCCTTTAAAACCTCTATTTGTATTTCTTACTTTGCTTGATAACCTTCCTAGAAGCTAAATGAAAAATCTAATTGGACTTATATAATTCAAGCTCCAATAAGCTCGGAATTAATTTAATGCTCGGAATTAATTTAATCTCATTAGAATTAATTCCAGCTTATTAACTAAATGTCATTCTACTAAAGACAAGTAGTTGAACTCTTAAATTATCAAATATTATGAGAACATATGTTTCAAATAAGACGTCCAATTGCAAACTCTAATATGAACCAGATTATAGCCATTCACACAATAAAGAATAAAATTAACATTTTGCCCTTATGTTAGTTTTTCATTCTAGATGTCTTGTTTTACTCTATGTGGTGATTAACACACAAGATCTCATCTTGGTGTTAAGACTTGATAGGTAGCTAGTTCACCAAACTACTGGCGCCAATTTAACCACCAATCTTCGTAAAACATCTAAAAATGATAATATCACTATAAACTCTTTATTTGAGTAAATATTCCCTAATACATGTTTCAATTAATAATTCCAACATGCAAACCCTGGATTGATACTTTATAAAAATCAATTATGATCATATCAAAAATTATAATGAAACACATATGAGTTCACCACTTATCAAGATTGCAGTCCATAATAAATGAATGCTTAAGTTGTATGTTTTAAGATTAAAGTAATGACCCACTTTATTTTTTTAAAACATACTTGATTCCAGATTCATTTAATAGTGCCATTATCGATAGTCAACTACTATCATAATATGAAACTCATCATTTCCTTAAAGTAAACTCTTTTACTTATTCGGAAATAAATCGCAACACTACAATTTAGACCATAATCAAGCGACCAACTTGATTATTCAACTATGAATCAATTATTTAATATTCTAATAATATATATGTTTCCCATACATCTCTATGTATATGAATATTACTTACAAAAGAATCTCGATATCTTATGACTAGACATATAATGCTCGTACAAATAAAACCAAACTCTTTTGTTTTATTAATAATAAATATTTTCGTTACAAAAGTAACGGGAAGAAAATTAAGTTATAAGTAATTACACTTACTTTCCAGGGCACTATATTTACATAACTCCACAAATCACACTTAGGCTATTAGATTGCTCCTAATGTTCATAAAGCACAATTTTAACTATAGTGTTGACCTCCTTTACCTTAGGTGGATAGCATAATCAATGTTCATCCACCCTAGATGAGGAAGAATTCTCTCATTCCAAATCTTATAGTTTTTACCCCTTAATTTAGGAATTTCACAACTTGTATAAGAGAAACTAACAGTTTGAATAGCTGCGTAAACTAAACATGCATGATACTTATCAATACATTGAGGTTAACAAAATATGTATACGTATTATCAATGTAAAATATATCTTAAAAGACATAAATCAAATAATATAAAAATTGCCCGTATGTAAAATTTTTAATTCAAACATATTTATGCTAAACTTTATCATAAGACTATCAAATTATATAACAATTTTTAATACCCGTGGGTAAATTAGAAAAATAATTTAATATTTCATCCTAATTAATTATTCAAATATAATAAAAATTCCTGTGGGATAAAATTTGTTATGCTAAAATAATTAATTACAATTAAAAGTATCTGCACCCTATGTGATTAATTACATAAATATAGAACTTATTTATAATTCTGGTTGTTGTGGCTAAGCCTTGATAATTAATCACTAAAATTTTTTATTCATATTGATGTTCACAATGTAAAATATAGATATAATAGCCATAGGAAAATTTGTTTCATATTGAACATTTATTCAAAAAAATATCAACACATAACATACACAAACATAAGTGAACAGTTCAGATGGTATAACAAAAATCAAAATGCATAGCATGACAAAATGACCATCTTCATAACACATAGTATAACATCTGGACAAAACACACAGCATAGCATAGCATCTTATACATAAAACAACATAGCATCTGGTTTAATGAGAGGAGACAAAACGACACAACATCTGTTTATAACTAAATCAATAGATAAAACGACAATAGCTCATCTGGTTTTTCTTATTCAAACTTACAACATCATAAAACAACCAGCGTCTATGAAACAACACCACTTAACAAATTTGTCTTCTTCAACCTCTAATTAGGTCATTTCGACCCGGTTCATGACTCGTCGGATTTTCAATAAAACTAGACCACAAAAATACATTTTTTAACTATAGAAACACTTCCAAAACTCTTAATAGAAGATTTCTACCTTTAAAAGAAAAACATCCAAAAGCAACTCAAAATCGAAAGTTTTTTTATCTGAAAAAATTTCCATAATTTTGAAATTCTCCAATAACTCAAACAAGGCATAGGTTAACTCCCAAATGTAAGCATATTCTAACATATATTCAATAATAATATATATTAGAATAACATATAAAATAAACGTGGAAGAAAAACGAAGTACCTAGTGCCATTGTTGTTTGTGCTTAAAGAGCTTCATTTTTGGAATTCTTCTAAGCTCTCAATTCCCAATAATATAGTGTATGTTTTCAAAGAGAAGCTTAGGGGATCCCAAAATCTGAGAAGAAAACCTTATATATATGGATGTGTTCCTTCAAGCTCACCACGAGTTATCATAAAATCAGGAATTGAATATCCATTAAATGCATAACATTTAGACCATTACTATACCAAGAATTTGAAAGGTTCTCACAACAATAAGTGATGTAAAGTGAAGTTGGTTATGTAGGATCAAAAATTGCTATTGAAATTTTTAATACCACAAGAAGATTACGAAGTAGTGCGAGGAATCAAA
>JANTNU010000002.1:11347559-11360627 GCA_024752395.1 Erythroxylum havanense
GTGGAGATTTTAAAGTTGTTTCTTCGTATAAAATTTTAATATTTTATTATATTTAACCATAAATATTCAAGAAAAAAAATAGAGTTACTAAAAAACGGGTAGGATATGGGTATCCATGGCTCGGGTTTTACTCTATCCATATCCATATCCATTTTTTATGACTCAACCCATATCTATATCCATATCCATCGGTTTTTACGATTTACTGTCCATATCCAAATCTATTGGGTCGGGTAGTGCGAATATTAATCAGGTTGAAAACTCACTGCCATCCCTACCTGCAATGAAGCAGGGTCTGAGGGGCCTGATAGTACGTAGCCTTACCTCTACATTGTAGATAGGCCGTTTCTAGTAGGTCCACATACATATGCGACAACATAAACCCTAGTCCTATTCTGTTCTACAATTAAAACTTCAACCATCGTCTCGTCTTGACTTCACACTCACCTAAGCCAAGCCAATGTCCCCTCCTTTGGATTTTGATTCTCGCTTTACATCTTTGATCTTGCTCTCAGTTGTTATGTGCCGAAGGTTGAAGGAGAAAACTTATGTGCCCTTATCTGTATCTATCACTCTGTCCAATCACTTGAGTTTATCTTGTTGGAACCCGATCTGGAGGCCGGATCCCAACTGCTTATAACTTAACACTCTTACTCTTGCTTTAATTTCACAGCTATTGGACCCACCTCCAGAGCCCAATTTATGGAGTCCTAAAGCCTTGTGCTCATTACCTTGCAAAGTCATTAGCTGTCACTCAACATTCGTGGCGAGCGCACACCCATTTATCACCAAAATAATGAGTTGACTTATTCATACAAATTGTAGCTTCAAGTCTCTAGTTCGTTTTGAAATAAGAATCACCTCAAACGGAGTTATATAACTCAAGATATGCTTAAAATACCCAAAAGAGCTCATACCTTAAACATGATCTCCAAACCGACCTCTCACTTATTTTAATGCAAACTTCTTCAACTTAAATCCAAATGATACTAATTTTTGTAGGGAGAAAGATATATGTCTTAGGAATCTAATGGTTCAAGTATCACCTCAATTGGAGGTCGGATGAGGGAGTTATGCCCAAAGTAATAGACTATGTTCACTTCCAAAATCAAATTGAAACTCTTTTGGAGCAATTATCATAACTTTTAATCTAGATGTCGGAATGCGTTTATTCTTTGACCATTAGAAAGAAGACATCTAGATCTACAACTCTCATGAAGACTACAAAATGAGATTCGGCTTCTAACTTTGTCCAAATTCACAATCTTTCCCATAGCTGTCCGTTAAACGGACATCCATGTCCGTTTAACGGACACATTCGGGTGAAAGTGGCCCAAATGCTTCGAGAATGTCCGTTAAACGGACATGCAATGGGTGTGCTCTCTCCACGAATGTTGAGTGACAGCTAATGACCCTGCAAGCTTCAGGACTCCAGAAATTGGGCTCTGGAGGCGGGTCCAATAGCTGTGGAATTAAAGCAAGAGTAAGAGTGTTAAGTTATAAGCAGTTGGGGTCCGGTCTCCGAATCGGGTTCCAACATATCTTCTCCTCAATCTTGATCTTGCTTAGGTGGTGATGCCTTCTTCCTTGTTTCTCTTTGCTTTTTCCCCCTTCCATTTTGGGTCTTGGTTATGATGACTCGTTCTCGGAGTCGCCTCTAGTTGGGGGCACTGTTTTGCATGTTGTTCCTCATCAGTTTCGCAATTGCCAACAACACGTCTTGTGATGACGACACTCCACTACCTGGCTATTATAATGAGTACGATTTGGTAATCTTTTTGTTTTTGACCATTTTGTTGTTCTTGGAATTGCACTCTTTTTGTTGGGTGATTGGAAATTTGTGGTTTTTGGTTGCAATTTGAAATGGATTGCTGTCAAATGGTTGACTTTATATGTATTTCTTCAATAGGTTGTGTTATAGATGACGAATTCATAATTTTTCTTCTTATTTTGTTTGTTGGTTGATGAATTTTTGAGGTTAAGGTTCAGACGTAGGTTAATGGCATTGAAGGCGACACTATCATCGGTGTGACTGCAAGATTCTGGGCTCTTTTACCCACTGTGGCTAAAGATGGTGTCATAATGTCTACTGTTTGATTTTGCTTTTCACTTTACTTCTTCGATCTTGGTCTCAACTCTTTCCATCGATATTTATTAGATCTTGTTTTAATAACTTCGCCATCTTGCTTAGTTCTTCATCTTCTTCTTATGGACTTTTAAACCGTTTATCTTCTTCTTCTATTGAAAACCACAAGCCCAATACTTTGGATTTTTTTGTTTAATTGGTTATTATCCCCCTCTGAACTTGTTTGCAAATGGGTTAAGTAATTTAAGCAGTGATTATTTACTTGGTGAATATCGACATGCTTGAGTATCTTTTTTCACTTAAAAACAATGCAATGAACTATAGGGGGATTTTGTTTTTATCTTGGTGTTTTAGATGCCTCGAAATCAACTCAGTATATGGTGTTGTTCGATAACATGATACATCGTATGAGGTTCTCCAAGTTTTTGGTGACTGTGTCCCAAGTTTTTAGTGACTGTGGTAGGATAACTACATACGCACGGAGGTAAGATTTTATGTTTGTAATTGCTCCTACTGGGGATTAAAGTGGTTTGGAGAAGAAATTTTTTTGTATTAGATTTCATTTCAGTATTGTACATAAACCAAATTTACGCTTATGCATAAGTAGCTACAGAGACTTTGTGATATGTGTGCTTTGGTGCCGACAAGCTTTCTTGGTGGGGATGATCTTTGAATTTTAATCTATGGTCACTTATTATGAACTCAATTTTTCTTGATTTGTATTTTTTGGGGGTTTGTATTATGTTAAAATCCTAAGGACTACTGGAATTGGGAAATTATCCATTTTATATTGCAACATTATAATCTAAGATGTTATTTAATCTCTCATGTAGAAAATAGTTGTAGGAATAATAATATTCTTGTTTTGGAAAATAAACAAAGAAACTTTTTGGAAAACTATATTAGATGAGATGTTCTATACTACCTTAAATTTGAGTATTCAGATGGCTTATGAGCTTGAATAACAGCAGGAGGTATGAATAACTAGATGATTATGCTTCTCTGTTCCTTTGCAACACATGTCAGTGCCTCGACTTTTCTTCTTCATCGCCAACAATTTTAATTTGTGACAATTTATTTCAAGTGTTAAATCTACCACCAGATCGACGTGAGGGACCTAAGGCAACATAGAACATCTCATCCTAATGATTCATTCCCATGTTGCTTTTAGGCTGCTGTTGTTAGCCCTGGAAATGAATTGTGAAAACCTACTGATATTAAAGCAACATCAGACCACATATTTGGTATTGTGCTAATGAATGATTGGAGTGGTAATGATTGTTTTTCTTGCTTCTTTGCCCCCTTACACCCAATTCCTTCTGTTAAGAAAAAAAGCCCTGTACTAAATCTGGGAAGCTAATTTGGATAGCCAGAGACAGCCAAGTGTGGGAATCGTTTCCTCTTGGACCTTTTCTTAGGAAAAGCTTTGGTGAGAATAAAAACTTTACTATCATTTTCCTTTACACTATTCGGTGTATTACGTGCACTATTTTTTAAGATCAATTACTATTGGCCCATTTAATCTATTGTCTGCCAGCTCTATTGTGGGGCCATACTTATTCATAACCTATTTTTTTAAGCATTTTCCTGGTTTTTTTACATGAAGTTGTGCCTGTGCAAACTTAGGTGTTGAATCTGGAATATTAGATCTGATAGAGTAGTTGTTGGAGAAATATGTTTTGGTTGCCTTATTGTTGTCTAAATTTAGCAAGGAAGTTTTTGTTTGAAAGCTAAGACATAGATGAAGATAATGGCACCTTTCTTGCCCTATAATTCATGTTCAATAAGTATAGTTTATTCTCCGAAGGTGCACATTTCAGGTCACCTTCAGGGGACAACCCCTTTTTGCGTGACATAACTTTTAGCATAGACCTCCTCGTCCTATGACATTTGGTGAGAATTTAGAGCTCATCAAGGGAAGAGATAGCAACTTTAATCACTAAATTCTGAGTTCTGTAGCTTAAGTTATGATTTTTGAAAAGTTAGTTGGTTACTGTTCATTTGGTATACTTGAATTTCAGCTTAAGTTAAATTTTTGTTCAATGCTTATTAACGGCTCAAATGTGGTTTATTTTTGATTGATTGTGTTTGTTTATAAGTCCTAACTCATGTTTCAAGCATTTAGCTGCATAAAAGTAGTTATGGATGTTGGTCTAAGGTTAGTTTTGTGATAGGGATAAGGTAGCTTTTGGAAAAGCTTATTGATAATCTGGATACTAAGTTACAGCACCAAAGATTACTTTTAATCTTTATGTTTTCCATTGAAAAATTTGCAGTTATTATCAGATCACCTACAAAGGGATATAAAGTGTAAGGCATAGGTGAGTTGTTTATTAGGAAGTAAACCTATGGTAAAGATCAATATTGTCAAATGCCTTTCATAAATCTAGGGATAGGATAACAGCTTCAAGCTTTTTAGAATTCAATATGTAAATCATGTTAATTATAAGCGTAGGTTATGAGAGCTCATTTACAAATCAAGGGAGATTACTCCTAATTTTATTCCAGGTATAAGATCAGGTTGGAGTTTGGCAGAAAGTTGCAACTCATTTAAGGTCTTTACTTGGAAGTTTGAACATTTCGGAATTATCAGTTCAATTTTATGCCTTTTGGTAACTAGTAGGGATATTTAGCTCGTATATATATTAATCACCATTTTGTTAATCTATGTTGACTATTCTTTTGTTATTTTCCACGTTAATTTGGTTAAGATCCCTTTAAATGATTCCTAAAGGAGCAAAAGAAGATAACCACATAGAAAATACTTTATGCTTCATGTTAAATGGTTCAAGATAACATTAATTTGATTTTTCTTTTCCAATGCCCAATGAGGAGACAAATTCTTGGTTGTTGCTATCTTTATGAAATTTCTGGCTCCATTCAAAGAGACTTTCATAACAATGATGTGATATTTGTCTTGTGTACGTAGACACACACACACACACACAAGCTTAAAAATCAACTTTACATGATAATGAAGAAAGATGCTGCCAAATTTTGTTCCTCAGAGAATTTAAGCCTTCTTGCAGCTTTGGGTGCTAGACTAGGTCAGGTCTAAGTCAATCATTTTCAGTTGGCAATGAAGATGCAATTGGTTCAACTTCTTCCTTCTGTTTGCTCTCTTTGGCACATATTAAAGGAAAGTTGGAGTTAAAGTCAATACTTGTATTATAATTGTTTAGCTCGTGAATCCAAAGATCTTTTATTGAGATTATATTTGAAAATTGTGGTTTATTCTCAAAACTGACTAGTGATGATTTGTTTTTAAGAATGTTACTTTCTAAATTGTAACCTATGAAGATACATTTATATACAACTTAGTTCCATTCCACCATCAGTTTCTCACAGCTTCATTTACATTATGGGTTCATGTACATTTTTGCTTTTGCTAATATTTTCCCCTATAATGTCATCCTCGAATAAAATAGAAGTTCGATGTTCGTTTTTTTGTCTATACCATTATTAGAAGTTTAATGACATTCTTAAGAATTAAATATTTCACACTTTGGCACAAAAATAATTTTTAACATAACGATTCTTCATTTACAGTCGATACATAATAATGAAAATATAAAGGCATTAGGAGACCATCGAGAGAAATATCAATTTGCAATTGCAAACTATCCACCAAATTACCAAAATGGCATGTCAAAGTAGGAGCAGAGATTAAGCGGAGTTTTGGGATGTGTTAGCTACTTTTTATTTAATTATTACAAGATATGGTGAAAGTTCACTCATTAAGTTACGACACCAGCTCACCTGCAGGTAAAAGTCTTTTCCTATTTCATAGAAATCCTTTTAAACTTTAGTTCCAGAATTTAGATGTTTAATATTTCAAACTTTTCAGTGTGGCCTCTTTATATTGTTGAGTCACATTCTTTGATAGATCTCCAACAGAAGGACTGATCATATTATAAATAATATATAATCAACAAAATCTATAAAATTATATAATAATAAGAGTATAAGAAAGAAATTGCCAATTGTCAGTAGAAAACAAAATATGCACCTTATCGATAAAGATGTACAAATTAACTTAAACACTCTGCTTTCTTTTCACTTTGTATTTACAAAATATGCCTCCTACACATAGAGTTAGACAATCACATGTCTCAACAAAACCACCTATATCTGCGTTGTCATAGTTAACATTACTGTTTTGTTGTGAGTTATTTATCATCACATCGCTCACACCATGTGCTTGTTGTGCCTATAAGAATAAAAATAAATAGTATCATTAGTGAATTGTGAAAAAAAATTACTAAACATAATGTCATTAGTAATGGTATTCTGGAAAAAAGATAAATACCAATTGGGAGTAGGTCATATCCATAAATAACAAAACACCTTCAATAGAATTTGTTTGACTTAAATTGGTCGAGACAACCTATCAT
The DNA here is from genome assembly GCA_024752395.1 of Erythroxylum havanense. Taxonomy (NCBI): domain Eukaryota; kingdom Viridiplantae; phylum Streptophyta; class Magnoliopsida; order Malpighiales; family Erythroxylaceae; genus Erythroxylum; species Erythroxylum havanense. The sequence goes on from JANTNU010000002.1 coordinate 11,354,040, forward strand.
AAAAAAAGTTAAAGAGTATATAATTAAAACATTAGATTAATTGGTAAAACATTTAATCTTTTTTATTAAAAAGTACACATATAAGAGGCATGGAATTTGAGATAAATAATTTACAAATAGAACCTCAAGATCAAATGGTAATGTTTGTGCTGCAATAGAATTTGTTTGACTTGAATTGGCAAAGACAACCTATCATCAAAAAAGTTAAGGAGTATATAATCAAAACACTAGACTAATTGTTAAAATATTGAATTGTTTTTATTAAAAAGTACACATGTAAGGGGCATGGAATTCAAGATAAATAATTTACAAATAGAACCTCAAGATTAAATGGTAATGTTTGTGCTGCAATAGAATTTGTTTGACTTGAATTGACAAAGACAACCTATCATCAAAAAAGTTAAGGAGTATATAATCAAAACACTAGACTAATTGTTAAAATATTGAATTGTTTTTATTAAAAAGTACACATGTAAGGGACATGGAATTCAAGATAAATAATTTACAAATAGAACCTCAAGATTAAATGGTAATGTTGGTGTTAAAATTGTATTTGTTTAACTTGAATTGGCAGAGACAACCTATCAGCAAAAAAGTTAGATAGTATATATTCAAATAATAGAATAATTGTTAAAACATTCAATCTTTTTTATTAAAAAGTAAAAATGTAAGGGACATGGAATTCAAGAAAAAAAGTTACAAATATAACCTCAAGATTAAATGGTATTGTTGGTGCTGCAATTGTAAAATTTACCTGAGTCTGAACTTGTTTGGTTGATTTCCTTTTTTTCATAGCCTTCTCCAAGCCACCCCTCAATCTCTTACCTGAAATAGTTTTTCTTCTTGATTTTGATTCCTTTAATTCCAATACTTTTCTTTTCATGAATTTCAATCTCATTTTAGTTCAAGTGATTTGTTATAACACTTGAATATTGAACCACCTCTTCAGCTTGTAATATAACATTGGTTCAAGTGATTTGTTATAACACTCGAATATTGAACCACCCCTTCAAAATACAATCTTTAACAACTTTGTAAGTCTCTTCACTCTCAGATGCTTTTGTAACCAATTGAACATATAGCTCACACAATTCTTTATACTGCATACTTTGACATATCTTGGGATCCAAATTGCTTATGCCAGTTCTAGAATTTTTAGTTCCCACGAATCTAAGTTTCGCTTTACGTGTCCACCTTTTCAATATGTACTGACTTGGGATCTCCATAATATTTTTCACAGTAAAAACTTTCAAAACATGAGAATATAAAATTTCAGCAAACTCAAACTTTCTACAGCTACAATCAACTTTTCTATTTGATGAATCATAAGTAATTGTATGGTAATAACTCTTCTTATGAGGGGTAATTTGATATTTTGTGATTGATTCAACCTCCCCAATGCTTTCAATACAACAATTATGAGACTTACACCACTCATATTCAAACCACTTGAATACCTTAAGAGTATAAACAGTTGTTGCATGTTTCAAAATGTCAATTGGATACAATAATTGAGGAACACTTGTACTTGATTTAAAATTAGCCTTTAACTCCTCATATCTACGATCTTCAAGAAGTCTCTTAAACTGATGGAAAAATTCCAAGAATTTTTATTGATAACTGACATACCTCTTGACAACACTATTCATGCTCTCACTTCTTTGTGTTGTCGTCATGTCGGCACAAAACATTTGTCTTCCATACACTAAAGCTCATTTTTCCTTTATCCCAAACATTTCCTCAACCAATCATTGTCTTCAAGTTCGTATTTGCATGACATCTCATTCCATGCAATTACAAAATCTACCTCTTCTTCAAAATCATATATGCATGAGCTAAAATCTCTTGAAAAATATTTGAATTGTGAGAAAACACCACTTAAATGGATGGCCGCATTTTGATAAATATGTCAAATACATAAACGATGATGAGTTTTAGGCCATCTTAGTACTAGAGCCTTTGTCATTGTTGCATCTTGGTATGTAAGAATAGTTTTAGGTCTTTTATCACACATAGCTTTCGCAAAAGTATCAAATAATTGTTCAAATGTGAGGGATGTCTCATCATGTAACAATGCAACACTAAAGATTGTAGTCTACTTGTGGTTATTGACACCTACAAGCAATGCAAGGGGATGACCTTCATTGTTCTTCTTGTAAGTTATGTCAAAACAAACCACATCACCAAAATTTGAGTAATCTGCTCTCATCTTTCATTTGACCAAAAAATATTAGATATTAAATCATCTTCTTCAACTTCGATAACATAAAAAATTTGGATCATCAAATTGCATTTTAGGCAAATATTCCAGAACACCTCTTGTATCAGCTCTTCTTGCATCCCTCGATTTTTTAGACCATAAGTAATTTATATAATCAACTGGTATGAAACCTAAATTTTCTAGACCACCTACTTGCCTAACCATGACATCATGAGATGCCTTTGATGGGATTCCTACATCATTTGCCATTGCAATTGGTATTGTCGCAGATAAACTTATCTTTTGGTGAGATCTGTGTAAGTGCATCTTGTTTGGACTCGAGAGGTAGTGATAATGCCCCTCAATAAACTGAACCACATAAAATTTTCTGCTTCTTTGATAGTTGACTCTCATTTTAGCTTCACAACTAAACCTTGTTTCAGGGCGTTTTGCTCTTACATCAATATCTCATTTGTCTTTTCCTTGTTTAGCTTTAGCATTACAACAAAACATTATGTCAATCAAGTTTTCGGATTTATCTTTGTGGTTTTTACTTCTCCTTATCCCAAACCCAACTTTTTTAGCATATGCCAAATAGAATTGGTAGACATCTTCTTCTGTCTTAAACTCCATTTCAATTTTTGGTATTCATTCTTTAGATACTTCACTTGAGCCAGTAGCTTGCAATTCCTAATTAATGTTTAAACTCATGACAGCTACAAGCTCATCTTCACCTTCACTCCTGCCAACTTGATTACCATCTTCAAAATTTAACTGACTACAAGACGAAGATATACACTTCATTCAATTATTAGTTTTGATCTTGAAGTAAAAACCTAAAAAATAAATCAAAAAAATGAAAATGGATAATTCACTTTTATAATATAAAGAAACACTAAGTGTCAAATTCACAATTTAATTAAGAAGGAAAAAATGAATCCTTTAGCATTAAACTTAAATAAATATCTAACAATTGATGCTAAACAAATTGTTTAAAACATATTTGATTTCTCTGTTTGACGTTCCCACGTATTGGTAAACTAGAAACAAAAAGAAAGGAAAAGGCATCAACCTCACTAAAGCTAGAATAGAGCAGATTGATACATAATAAATTTGGATTTTATTAAAACATGATATTGTGATTGAACAAGGTTGGAACGAATTTATTGAAACGGTCTATTTCTTTCAAAGAATTAAAATAAAAGCTACTTCCTTTTTTCTTCACAATCAATTAAGTGTTATTGTATGGAAATCAAGTTTGAATGTGATATAGAAGAGACATCACCTAACACATAACAATTTACATGAAACACTTAACCCTTCTCATTAAAGTATTACACTATACAACATAAGGTCCATTTGTTACAAAAAAAATAAAAGAATCATCAGCTATAAGGTAAATTTCTATGTAGCTGGAACAAATAGACATCATGAACTAACACAACTTGTCTACCAACTCAAAGACAACAAGCAAACAAAGCAGATTGAAGACACAAAAATAAGCACATCACCAGCCAGAAAAAAATCATATTAAATCAACACAAGTAGGTGGATTATTTTGGAGTGATTAAAAAGGACACTTAGCATCTTAAAGCATATAATAGCCAAAGCATATAAAGGAAAATTTAAAAAGTGGAAGCATTAAAAATTGGCCCACAAAGAAGATATTATGGCGTGCAACCACACATGATGGGTTTACAAAGGCAAAATTGGGAATCATTAAACCCATCAAACCAAAGCTAAAAAGGTTAATTCATACATAATTAGACTGCAAAAGCAATCTTTTTGGGCATAAAGAAAAGATTCATTCATGATTTAGATCATTTACATAGTTTTCTTAGATACCGAATAAACATTCACTCATACATTTACTAAAGTCAAGATTCTAATGTGGAAAAACGAACTTTTCTGATTGGGTATAAAGAAAGATATCAACTTCGTCGAAACAGAGCGTCGTAAAAAAATAGTTAGAAGGGGTCGAGAATACGAATTAAAAATTAATCAAAGAAAGAGAAAAGCAAAAAAGAAAAGGAATAAACAAAATAACCTATAAGCTAAAGATGAAAATGAAAGCCTAGAAATCCCTGAGAAAGAGAACGAAAATCGAGCTGAAGATTATTTGCGAAACACGAAAACTAGTTGAATCCTAGCACTTATAGTCTTTCCTATGAGTGCCGATGCCATAAGGGAGAGCAAGTAGATAGCAAAGAGCATACCTCAAGCATTCAGTACGCATTCCATAAATTGACCCAAGCTTTTGGAAGGTAAATGTGCGACAGAGTGGAAGAAATGAATGCAATTAAGAGGAAGGAAAGAATTGAGATAGGAAGCAAAATTAAAGGAACATCAAATCGGCTCGGCTAAAAATAAGCTGAGACGCAGATGTTGGTTTAGTTAAAACAAAATATTGACGTATTCGTGTGACACCAAATAGGGTCAGAGTTAGTGACACAGATGATCTGATGCCTTGCTAGCCCTGGCGTGTGAATTACAATGCACCACCTCATCAATCGTAATAGAAGGAATATGCAGTCCTTTCGCTTCACGCTTCGATGAAACTGACAAACACCATTAGTACGTAATTACTTATTTTGTTATCATTCATTTATTTAATTTTTTATAAATCTTATTTATTAAATAAATAATTCTGTATATCTTATTTATCAAATAAATAGATGTTCATGAAATAGATTAGACGTGGAATAACAGACTAAGTCATCTAAACTTTTTGAGACTAGTTACGCTACAAGGCACAAATTAAATACAACTTCACTGCCTCCGTAACGGAGAAACCATCGGATGTGTAGAGGAACATATTCTTAGGTGCAAAAAGTTCACTTCTCAAAGGCGCTGTAAATTTATTATGGAAGACCGTTTTAGCGAGGTCTAACGAGACTAGAAGGCATTGCTTGTTTAAGGTTTTCTTTTTTTTTTATTCGAGAAAATTTCGTAGGCGGGTCAAGTGTACACACCTTTTTGAGGGTCCAATTGATGCACCACCTCATAGGCGGGTCAAGCGAGCACACCTCATCATTGAGGGCCCATCTAGTTCTCCATCTACAGGTAAAATTTCGGCTGTCTCAGGCTCTTACAAGAGGGACTAACATGGAATCGAACTTAGAACCTAACCAAAGTCAAATCCCGCCCTCAACCATCACCCTCGCACGCATATAAATTAGAAAATGACGGCATATCTAATTTAAGTGAGAGACCCAAACTCACCTGCTAAAAATGGATAGTTACATACACGTCTATAACTCCATGTGGCTGCTGCTGCCAAAGGATCAAAACGCGTTGAAGACCAATTAAAGGGAAGGTGGCTGTACGAAAACCAAGTCCACCCGTAATTATAGCCGAGTCCATATGGCATATAGCAGTATAGCACTATTGTTTAGGGGTTTGGCTTTAACTAGGCAAGGCAACTAATGAACAAACCCCTAATTTGCTTCTGGCAACAACCAACAAGAAAGAAACATGACCAATTCTGTAACATGCAAGTGACAAGAGAGTTTTATATTTGTGGTCGCTCTCGCTGCCTCAGCAAATGATGGTACCGTTTAGGATGGGACCACGCAACATCTCACTCTCAACTACATTATCAATATCAATATAGAATTTATGACACTTTTGGAAAACTGTTATTATTAATTAATCAAACTTATTTTATAAAAATAATAATTTTATTATTTATAATCTCCACTCCAAACTTTTTCCTTATTTATATTTTGATTTATAAACTTAGAAAAATGACAAATTAAAATGTATAAAAAAGCTATTATATGATTAAAAATAAGTATTTAAACACATTACATATATATATATAATAAATTTACTTTCATTTGGGCCTTTTTTTAGTTTAAATTTTAGAATCGTTTCGACTAATTTTTATTATTTGATTAATTAAAATTTTACATCAGTTTCACTAAAAGCATTTTATATTGAAAGTCACAATGATTAGGGATGACAATTTTTGATCTATAAGTCTAAATTTAGTTATTTTCAATAGGTCGAATTATAAGCTAGGCCTAAGTTTAGACAAACTCAAGATCTAATTATTATAAACAAAACAACATTATTTTACTTAAAAGAGTTGGGTCTCGAATAAGATTGGATCTGGACAATCCAATCTCTGCTCTAATTAAAAGAAATAAATTATTCCATATTTTAATTTTTAAAAAATTATTTTAAAGAATTTGGCAGGAACTAGCCCACCGGCCAACCCATTGCCATCCTAACAATAATGATTCTTATCACATTGAAAATAACTATCTCATATTAAAACTTAAAACTTTCATGAGGTGTTGGTTTAACAATAAAAAAAGGAAAGTTGAATTTTGAAGTATTTGATTTGCGACATTTGTATTTTAACTGTTTTTTGACAGAGTGAA
>JANTNU010000002.1:11429874-11448528 GCA_024752395.1 Erythroxylum havanense
ATAAGAAAAGGAAATTTATAAACAATTGACTCGTTTTTGTCTCAACGACTTCTATCATTAAAGCTGAGAGATTCTATCTTCGTACTATGCTTTGCAATAAACTTAACATTCCCAAAATTCAAACAGAGAGGAAAAAACAGAAAGGAAAAAAACCTCTCAAGAAGAACGTTGATGAGATGACGAGAAAAGGTGGATTTGCCACTGTTTATTAGGGCCACATATTTAAGCAATAGGAGGATGTGAAGCTAATTAACCAAATGCAATGGTTTCTGCGTCCCCCGACCACTGCTAAGATACTCATATATCGAGAGAGACGATGGCCAAGAAGTAGACTGGGAAATGGATGGAGTTTGGAGAGCAGATGAGGACGATGTCGTTCTTGTTGATGGGGACGAGGTTGATGGGGATGAGGTTTGAAGACACAAGGATTAATTAAAAACTTGCTTTTCGTTTGTTTGTAATATAACATTTAATAATAATTTTAATTTTTGTTTAGGGATATAATTGAAAAAGTAAGTTAACATTAAATTATATTTTATAAAATATTGTTGCATACCAAACATCATAATAAAAATCTACCCAACTTTTTTATTAAAATCTTTATAAGTATCCAAACATATAAATATCTTTACTTTCCACATATTTATTTTCCAAAGAATCAGATTTCAAATTAACATTACTTTCTCGGCAACCAAACAAGGCCTAATAGATGACTGAAGGTATCAAGAATAATTGTCACGTGTCGAAAGGAGAAGGGACTGCTCTTCAACATCACTAGAGAGCATCCGAACCAACCAGCGTCAACAGAGTTTCGCCTCTCACTTAACCATCGCCAAACCTAATCAGGTAAAGGCTCGAAGATTTGAGAAAGGAGTTGGTTTTGCCCTTATTGATCATCATTAGTTTGTGCAATACGATGTCTTTTTGTCTACTTTTGTGTTATGTTTGCACGTGGCTCTCCCACAAGAGACCAGACTCCTCAGTTGTAATTTGTTATATTTAATAAAAAATTTTAATTTCTCAAAAAAAAGTTTCTTACATAGGTTATTTATCAAAGGCGAATAATAAATGTCTGTTAGTACAGAGTGAACTGCTGAAAAGACGGTGGAGGATCAATGATTTTAGCTAATGATCATTATAGGAAAAAGGGCTACACCACCACTGATCTTTTTCTCTTTCTCTTATACACGTGATTACTACTCCTTTGTAATCAATTCACACGTTTATGCTAACTATTACCTTGCCCACATGTTTGCTGTGATCTTCACTCTCCGAAGTTTGTGTTTCAATAATAGGATAAAGATAGACACAACAAGAGAGAGAGGAAGTGTAACGCGTGCTAATCATGCACAAACAAGAGAAGTACCCCCTTCAATTTATAAAAATTGTAACATCTAAAATCCCAAGGATCCAAGCAACTTGATCAGTAGCATTATACTAGACAACTATGCTTACCAGCATATATTAACAACTCCTTTCAAATTAATCCATTTCATTTCACAAGGACTACACCTCCACGCACAAAGAGCGGAAGTTATAAAAGTTACTTACAAATAAGATTAATATGCTTGAAAAGATACTGGAAGTTCACAGCTTTGAACAAGGTCATCGTATTGCTCCAACTAAATTTGCACCATCAAGTTTTGCATCTTCCAAATGCTAAGAAAATATGCGCGAGTTAAATTCACATCTCAGAGAGTTGTATGTGCACATGAAAAAGAGAACTACTAAAACACACATCAAAATTGACCGTCAAAAACGAATAATATGACTAACTTCTGGATAGTTGCATGTCAAATGGAACCTTTGTCAACATATAACACTACCTTAATTATGTCATGAGAGTGTCTAGCATATATTTTCACAACTATTGTCAAGTAGGAAGACCAAGTAGAATTCAGGAACATCCAACTCTGGCAATAAAAAAGTAGAGAAAAGATAACCACCACTAAGATTTTCAAAAGTTCAGCACAAATATCAGTTCTGTTAAAAATTGACAGCTGTTTAAAAACGGAGAGGAAATAACAAAATATGATAAGCATCAGCTGAGAAGAATTATGTAGGAATTGACTTCAGGAACATCGGATGCATAGACAATATGGCATTCGTCTCCAGGGAAATTTTGCAATGATTTGACAGATTTCAAATTTTAAGCAGAAAATATTAAAATGTACAATTGGCTAATCTTCCATTACTCACTGCATTTTGAAGATTGACTTGTCGAAGGTAAGCTCGCTGAAGGTTTGCACCCTTCAAATTGGCGTTATTCAACTTTGCACCCTGAAGTAAATATGATATAAACATATTAATTCAGAGTTTAATACAATCACCAAACCTCCATTCTGGCCCTCGTCACATTACTTTTTTATTGACACTACAGACCAGTTGCCCAGACTAAGTCAGGTCATCATTAGCTGTTGTAATCAGGTGAAGGATTAATTTGTGCTTAGAGTATGCAGCTAGATATATGTAGATACACACACACAACACTCAACAACTATTTAGGTAACTACTAAATCACATCCCTATAATCAAGCTCCTTGATCATGTAACAGCCACACAATCTAATCTACAGCTATACAATCAATCCATAACATCTCTCAACTTAACTAGCATAGATCACCAACCAATTAGGAAATGCATCTAACTTGACTTAATTTCACTGCCTCTTATCGAATCTTCTTCACAAAAATCAGAAAGGATTTATACATTAACTTCAAAGATTTGTACCTTCAGGTTGGCTCCCTCCAGATTAGCTCCTTCCAAGTTGGCATTTGTCAGATCAGCAGTCTGAAATTAGTAAAAACTATTTTTAATCTATGAAAACAGTCTACAAACAAGGAATCAAGGATATCAAAATTCAAGATTATCCTAGTACAATATTAATTATTTTTTCCCATAAAAGATTCACAAGCAGCATGAAAAAGATGTTGGAGAAGGCATAGCTCACAATAATTCAACAAAAAAAATCATTTAGATTTTATCTTTTTTTTAGGAGGAAAGTTAGATTCTAATACAACATGACACATGCTGTGATTGCAAGACTTCTAATCCATGCTAGTATTCAGCTTCTCTGTAAAAAGAATTTTTCCCATGATACTCCAAACATGCATGTTAACTAGGTTTACTACTAAGCACATTCACTAAAGTAACTGGTAAGATCCCAACTTATACATTTAACATCAATAATTAAAGAAATTAAAAAAAAAAAGATATGTAACTGATTTTGAACCTGCAAGTGTGCAGTACGTAGATCTGCTCCACAGAAACTGCAACCTATCAGGCAAGCATCTGTAGTGTAACAGCATAATATCAAATTTAGAAGTCCAAATATCAATGTGAAGCGAAAATTAGGAGCAGCAGTATATGGACTGTGTCAACCCACTCATCCCAAGTGGCATGAAATAAAGAACAGAACATGACTTTAATGGCCAACAAACAAGTTTGAACTATTGTATCAGTACCCTAGATGAAGTTGCCCATTTACTATAGAAATTTGATTTTGTTTCAATACAATTAAATTTTATCAAAGAATAATATAATTTGGCTGGGCAGTACTCAAGATGAGAGGAGTTAGTATGAAGGAATGGTAGAAACATATCACAGAAGTCAAATCTGTTAATCACATAGATAAAAATAGTGGAGTTATCTTTTCACAACTTATCTCCATCGCACGATGTGTCAACTTTTACCAATTATAGCTTCTAGGTTACTTGCAATATATTTCCTAATAGCTTTCTTTAGTAATAACCTCTCAAATGATAAATAAATAGAAATTGGAAATTTAAACTCTATAAAGTGGGGATGATGCAAAAGAGCTTAAAGTCTATGGAAGAAATAAAAGAGGAAAAATGAGTCAACTACAAGCCTTAATTTAGTAGGATGAAGATTGGGAATTGAGTTGATAACAAAGATATGGGCTGAAATTTAGATTATGTTAGAATTTTTTATTAGATAAAAAATAGGGTTAATTACTAAAATAAGCTCAAACTTTTCCCATGTTTTCAAGTATAACCCAAACTTTAAAAAATAGTAATAAAATGCCCAAATTTTCAATTTTTTTAATTCTAGCCCAACATTAGGTTACAGCTTGAGAACGACGACCAAGTAAGTGAGATTGTCTCAATTTTGTTGAAACGGTGTCGTTTTGCTATCATCAAGAAACAACATCGTTTCATTAATCATACTAAATTCTTCTAATGACACTGACGTGTCTAATTAGTGAGAGTCCATTTACACGTAGTAATGCCCCATCTGCAAAGGTAAACAGTGGGACTAATGTCGGGTTAAAATTGAAAAAAATTGAAAGTTTGGCTACTTTTAAAAGTTTCGGCTATAATTGAAAATTTAAAGAAAGTTTAAGCTTTTTTGGCAATTAATCCTAAAAAATAATAGTGAGTTACATATATTTAGTTTAGATTTAGATATTTTATTCTATTTGTTTAGAACTTAAAGTTATAGAATTTTTATTAGACAACAGCAACACCCAATATGAATCCCGTTGAAAAGCAGGGTCTGGGGAGATTCAGTAGTTCGCAACCTTACCCCTAACTAGTAAAGAGGTTGTTTTCAATTGGCCCACGTGAAAAAGAGAAACCGAGAGAGAGAGAGAAAGATTGAGAGAGAGAAATAGAAAGAGTTAAATTTGATAGCAACCCCTTAAATTTGAAAGAGAATTTTATTAGAATGGGATTTAAATTTGATAGCAACCCTTTCATACAAGAATAAGGATTCTAAGAACTTTTTTAAAAAAATTTAAATGGTGGATTATCCATAGATAAAACTATATCAAAAACTTCTCTATAAATATAAGTATACTCACCCCTTCAATAATAATAGATCCTGATTTTTTTCTACAAATTTGAGTCTTCAACTAGAAGGTATGAGGCTTTTTTATAAGTGTGATTCTTAGAAACTAGAAGTGATTCCTAGTTTCCTACCCTCCTTTGTTTGTGTTCTTTACCAAATTCTAGCAAACTAAACCCTAATTCCAGTCATCTTAAACCTAAATTCAGTCATATTAAATCCTGAAACCTAAATTTAGTCATATTAAATCCTGAAATTCAAAAGCCTAAATATCCAACAATCAAACCCTAAAATCTAAATATAACAAATCTAAAATTTCAGCATTTGCGGTCAAAATTCAGACTTGAAACTTGATACTTCAATAGCTTAATATTACTCATATTTCCCAATTTTGTGAATTTTAGCTACTAGTTAATACTTCTTCTATTTGTCCTACATCAATTTGATAGCAAAAGGGCATATCAAAGAATGCTCAATGATCAAGAGCGAGACTTAATATTTTTTTGGAAAAATTGGACAGTAATGACCCTAAATCACAAGTTGCTCTAAAATCTAGTCTAGAAAACACCATTGGATAGCAAACTACATTGGAAGTGGAGGGTGGAGAAAGTAAAATCCAAGATGTGCAACTAATCAACAACAAATGGGGTTAGGAAATCAACGCCTACAAAGAGATCAAAGACAAAGAAATCAACCAACAACAAATGGAGAGCGCATGCGAGCCTTTAGAGGCCACAGTAGAGTTGAAACACACAACAAACAGGATGATATTACTAAGAAAGTTCATGTTGAAGCCTCTTATAACCAACTATTTACTTCAGGCTACTGTGTATTTATGGGTGGAAACATGGTGTTATGAAAAAGTAAGAAGCAGTTAGTTGTTGCGCGTTCTAATGCTGAGTCTGAATACAGGGCCATGGCATACTACATGTGAGCCGATTTGGTTAAGGTATCTTTTTGGGGAATTTGGTTTCGAGCACTTCTCTCCAATGAAGTTGATGCATGATAATCAAATAGTCATTCATTTCTCAGTTGAAATCTATATGTAACAAGCTTGAAGTTTATGATATGTATGCGCCAGCTTGAGAAGTGTTAGGAAAGTCATATCTATATTAGGATAAGTTAGATTTTCTACGATTTCCTCTGTATGCTAAAGATCTTTTCCGTATTTAATTGGTTCTATATAAGCATTATGAGGGTCTTGAGATGTTACCAAGCCCTCAATTATCATTCTCTGATTCTGACAGTTATCTCACATTTTACTTGGTCGATCATCGCTTTATGATCGAGATGTGCAGTACTACCTATCAATTTATATTTCATGGAAAGAAGATAATTTTGAAGCCCATGAAGGTAGGGAAGGTAGAAGAACAAAGAGGAAGTAACAAAACAGCTATAAATGCCCAAAAAAAAAGCCTCTTAATATCCTTAATGAAAGAGGATTTGAAGTTGTTAGCAAGGAGAAGGGAATTGTATTTACAATGGTAGTGAGGGAACTAGCAGAAACAACACCTGAAACACTCCTTACCTTACCAAAAAAAGTTGGTGACTGGCTAAGAAGCATGGGCACGAACACGAGGACACACCAACTTCTAAAATTTAGTGGACACGGACACGGCATATATATATATATATATATAATATATAATTTGGTAGACACGGACACGGCATATATATATTATAAATTTTTAAATTAAGAAAAAAATTCAGAATTCATAATATGATATATATTGATTGATGTATTTCAAGATTTCCAACATCTTGATAGTTCATACATATTTAGTACTTTATAAGCCCCTCTAAAAAAACATGGAGCATATATTCCATTAGGCCGTGTCCAAGCTATCTCCAGACATGTTCGAGCATTCGGGGGGTGTCCGACATGGACACGGCTCCATTTTGCCGTGTCCGTGCTACATAAGTGACTGGCTACTGATTTTTCAGACCTTACACTAGATGATTTACAAGGTGAATTACCTACTTTACGAGATATTCAACATGCTATTGACTTAGTACTTAAACTGTGGTCAAAGACATGTATATCTCATAATATTATGATTTGATCATAATCAGATCATTTAGATTAGACAGCAATATCTTGTAGATATACAGTATCCTAGGATTATATTTCCATATCTGTACAGATTTTTCTACCTTATTCTGTAAACATATTCGTGTATTTATATACTGGAGTCTCTAATAAAGAAATATAGAACAAATAAACTCTGATTCACATGGTATTAGAGCCACGTGATAGTAAAACCGAGGAAACAACCCCAAAAAGTCAAGAAATGACTTCCAATATTGAGGGATTCTCCACGGCAATCCCAATCTCAAACCCTACCGGAGGTCAGTCATCAATGACCTCTGGTATTGAGGGAGTTTCAGTCAACATTGTTTCCGATAAACTGAATGGAACGAACTATCGAGAGTGGGCTCAAGCTATGAAACTCGCCATTGGAGGAAGAGGGAAGCTGAGCTTTATCATCGGAAATGGGAATGTTCCAGACTCAACAAACATACAAGCTATGCGACAATGGGAGATAGATAATTCCATGGTCTCATCCTGGCTTATCAATGCCATGATACCACCAATCAAAAGGACCTTTATGTTTCTGCCAATAGACCTAGAAATCTGGGATGGAGTGCAACAGTCCTACTCTGATGAAGAAGATGCATCATCGATTTATGAGATAAAAATAAGGTTGTGGCAAATGAAGCAAGGTGACAACGAAGTGACAGACTATTGGGTTGAAATGATAGCACTTTGGCAGGAACTTGACCTGCTGTCAGATGAAGAGTGGAGGTGCAAGGAAGATGCAGTGATGCACAACCAAAAAATTGAAAAGGAGAGTCTTTGAATTTTTGGCTGGTCTCAATAAAAACTTGGATGACGTTCGTGGGAGAATCTTAAGTAGAATTCCTTTGTCTACAGCTAAGGAAGTATTTTCTGAAGTGAGGAGGGAAGCAGCAAGGAGGAAAATCATGCTAAAAAAAGAATTGAAAGAGGAACTAAATGGAACTCTAGTATCTTCAAATGAAGCTTCTGCCCTATTATCATGCGGTGAATCCAGTAAGAAAAATCATAAGAAGTGTGAGCATTGTAAACAAAGTGGCCACACTAAAGATACATGCTGGGACATTCATGGAAAGAAGTGATGTGAACATTGTAAACAAAGTGGCCACACCAAAGATACATGCTGGGACATTCATGGAAAGTCTCTAGATTGAAAACCAATAAAGGGAAAGAAAAAAAAAACCGAGGCTATCAAGTATCTAGTGAGGGAGGAACAGAAAAATCTGAAGGTAGTCAGAAACAACAAGGAGATGAGCTGAATATTTCACTAGGAAAAGTATTGGAAGTGTTGCAGAACCTTCAAAGCGACAACAACCAACAAAAGGCAAGCCTAGTTGCCAATGCTACTATGAGAGGTAATATCCTAAAAGCTTTTTTATCCTCATGCGGTAGGAAGAAGTGGATAGTTGATTCCAGAGCTTCAGATCATAAGACAGATGATTTTAATATGTCTCATTCATATGTTCCGTGTGCTGGACATGAAAAAGTTAAGGTAGCAAATGGTGATTCTTCCTCAATTGTAGGAAAAGGAGATATCAAGGTAACAAATTCTATGCAACTAAATTCTGTTCTACATGTCCCTAATTTAGAATGCAATCTTCTGTCAGTCAGTAAATTGACAAAACAAGCTAATTGTAGTGCTTATTTTTTCCGTACTCTTTTTGTTATACAAGACCTGTCATCGGGAAGGTGATTGGCAGTGAGTGTACTATTTTGAAGATGAAGAAAGGCAATCTACTCCTTATAGCTTGGGTAATAGTGTGATTGTTCCTAAGACTGATGAACTATTGTTATGGCATAAGACGTTAGGGCACCCATATTTTCAATATATGTCACAGTTATTTCCAAATATCTCAATAAATAAAGATCTTTGTGTTCAGTGTGATGCTTGTGAGTTTGCTAAATAAAAACCCACAAAACCGTTCTCACTTTTCCATAGTGATCTTTGGGGTCCATCTCGTGTTCCTAATAGAACAAATTCTAAATGGTTCATTACATTCATTAATGACCATACTCGTTTGTGTTGGGTGTTTCTTTTGAAAGATAAAGTTGCAAGCTCTATCGTATTCATCAATTTTTATCAAATGATAAAGAATCAATTCCAAACTAGTATTCAAATCCTTCATACTGACAATGGTACTGAATACTTTAATTATCATCTCCAGACATCCTTTCAAAAACATGGAATTATCCACAAAAGTACTTGTGTCAATAGTCCTCAACAAAATGGGATTGCGGAAAGGAAATACAGACATCTTCTTGAGGTAGCTAGGGCCTTGATGTTCATTAGTAATGTTCCAAAATATTTTTGGGGAGGATGCTATTCTTACTACTACCTATCTTATCAATAGAATGCCAAGTCGTGTTCTTTCCTTTAAAACACCACTTCAAAAATTTCAAGAAACTTATACTACCACTCATCTTGAAACTAACCTTCCTTTAAGAGTTTTCGGGTGCACAACCTTCCTTCACAGTTTTTCACACAATAAACTTGATCCAAGGGCCAAAAAATGTATGTTTCTAGGATATTATGCTACACAAAGGGGGTATAAATGCTATGATCCTATCTCAAAGAGGTTGTTTGTTAGCTATGATGTCTCTTTTTCTGAGACAGATTTCTTCTATCCTAAGTCAGCTATGATGTCTCTTTTTCTGAGACAGATTTCTTCTATCCTAAGTCTTCGATTTAGGGGGAGTATTGGAGTGAGTTTGGGGGTGATGAATCTCAGCCTCAACCTGAACCTGAACCTATATCTGTTCCTGAACCCACCCCAGTGCCTATGTCATCCTCTATAGAGACAAATCCTAATACAGAAACACCTATACCTAATCATACACTCAAGGTGTATTCTCGGAGGAACAAAGGAAGCAGTACACTTCCTATCCCTGAAGCTATGCCAATCTCTGAACCAGTGCAGGTCACTACCGAAGAGATTCTGAACAGTAAGGATTAAGGAGACAACATAGATTTAGAATGGCCAATTGCCTTAAGGAAGAAATCTAGATCATCTACTATGCATCCGATTGAGAGGTTTGTCTCTTATAAAGCTCTATATGCCCAATATAAAGCTTTTATTGCTAATCTGGACAGAATTGATAGTCCAAAAAATGTTCAAGAAGCTCTTAAAGTTCCAGAATGAAGAGAAGCTGTTTTTGAAGAAATAAGGGCACTTGAAAAGAATGAAACATGGGAAGAAGTGGATCTACCAAAAGGAAAGAAACTTGTGGGGTGTAGGTGGATATTTACAGTCAAATATAGGGCTGATGGCATCATTGAGAGGTATAAGGCGAGATTGGTAGCTAAAGGCTACACTCAGACCTAAGGGTTGGACTACAAGGAAACTTTTGCACCTGTGGCCAAGTTAAAGACTATAAAATTATTGTTATCAGTAGTTGTTAACCTTGACTGGCCACTTCAGCAACTTGACATCAAAAATGCTTTCTTGAATGGACAACTAAAGGAAGAAGTGTATATGAAACTTCCTCCAGGCTTTGATGAGGAAGGAGGAAACAAAGTATGTAGACTGAGAAAGTCTCTATATGGACTGAAGCAATCACCGCGAGCTTCAATCGAGAGATTTGCCAAAGTCCTTAAAACAGAAGGATAGACACAAGCACAGTCCGATCACCCAATGTTTTTCAGAAGTAGAGAAGGTAAGAAAGCAATTTTGATTATGTATGTTCAGGATATTATCTTAACTGGTGATGATGCAGAGGAAATCACAAGACTTAAGACAGCTTTAAAGAAACAATTTAAGGTTAAAGACTTAAGAGAAATGAAGTATTTTTTGGGCATGGAAGTAGCAAGATCAAAGAAGAGAGTTTACATCTCACAAAGAAAATACAATCTTGATCTCTTAAGAGAGACTAGAATGTTAGGATGCAAACCAACAATTTGGAGATGAAGATGATAAACTTGTCAATCGTGAAGAGTATCAAACACTAGTGGGAAGACTAATCTATTTGTCTCATACTAGACCAGATATTGCTTTTGTCGTGAGTGTTGTTAGTCGCTATATGCATGAACAAGGAGACAGCATTTAGAGGCAGTCTATAAGATCCTACGATACCTAAAAGGTACTCCAGGAAAAGGGCTACTATTCAAGAAAGGAGATCAAAAAATAATTGAAATATATATTGATTCAGATTGAGCAAGCTCAGAAGAGGATAGACGATCAACCACTAGATATTGTACTTTTTTGTGGGAAAATTTGGTTACTTGGCAAAGTAAGAAGCAAGAAGTGGTAGCCAAGAGTAGTGCCGGAGCTTAACTAAGAGTTGTTGCAAAAGGAATGTGTGAAAGTCTTTGGTTAAAGAGAGTGTTTATAGAATTGGGAATCGGGTTTGGGACACCAATAAAACACTATTGTGATAACAAGGCTGCCCTAAGCATGGCACACAATCCAGTCCATCATGAAAGAACAAAACATGTTGAGGTTGATTGACATTTCATCAAAGAGAAGATAGAAGATGGGACAATATGCCTACCATATGTTCCAACAAAGAAGCAGACAGCTAATGTCTTTACCAAAGGACTTCAGTGACAAGCATTTGAAGAGTGTATTAGCAAGTTAGACACTCAACTGCTTACTACAGTGAGAAGTTAAGTGAAGAGAAACATTGATACTCGACCTATGACAAGGAATTTTATGCAGTAGCACATGCTCTTTACAGTTAGCATCACTATCTCTCATACAAGGAGTTTATTCTATATTCAAATAATGAATCTCTTAAACACTTCAAGTGCTAGAAAAACTTAAACAAAAGGCACGCCTTATGGAGTGAATTTTCCCAGCAATTTAACTTTGTTAATAAACATCAGGCAGGAGTTGGGAATAAGACAATAGATGCATTGAGTAGAAAGAATATTTTTGAGATAGTTTTAGAGTTCAACCAAGAAAGCCTATTGATCTGGTTCCTTTACCACAAACAACACGAGTTAGTGTTGAAGCTGAAGGTTTTGCACAACACATGAGAGACATGTTTAATGAGATAAGACAAAATATAACAACCAGCAACTAGTCTTATAAAGAACAAGGTGCTCAACATCGTCAATTGATGGAATTCAATGGAGGAGATACGGTGATGATTAAGATTTGTCAAGAGCATTGTCCGAAAGAGACATAGGAAACTTTATTCACAAAGTGCTGGACATTATAAGATCATCAACAAAATAAGGGTTAATGCTTATGATTTGGAAATTACCAAGTGATATGTTAATTAGTCTTATCTTTAATGTTGCAGACTTAACTATTTATCATGGATATGATGATACGCAGTCTTCCACTGCAACTATGAGAACTTCAACCATTCCCCATATTAAAAAGGCGATAGTAATTGTTCTTGATCAATAAACTATAGTTACAAGAGATAAAGGGTATCGACAATTTCCTATCAAGTTGAAAGGAAGACCAATTTCCGACAGTACTTGGATTTTAGAATATGAATTTCACAAGTTGAATCCAAACTTATATAACCAACATTTGTCACATTCTATGTTGAGACTTCAAACAAGCCGGGGAAAATTGATTCAAAAGAGCTTAAAGTCTATAAAAAAATAAAAGATAAAAAATTAGTCAACCACAAGCCTTAATTTGTTGGGATAAGGATTGGTAACTCACTTGACAACAAAGATTAGGGCTGAAATTTAGATTATACCAAGAGTCCTTTTTAAATAAGAAGTAATAGTGAGTTAAACATACTATTCTGGTTCATATATGTTATCCTATTTGTTTTTAACTTACAATTATCAAAATTTTATTAAAATAGGATTTAAATTTGACAGGGATTCTTTCCTTCTATAATAAGGTTTAAGAATTTCTCTATAAATATGTGTATACTCAACCCTTCAATAATAATACATCCTGAATTTTTTCTACAAACACAAGTTTTCAACTAAAAGGAGTGATGCTTTTTTATAAAAGTGATTCTTAGATCCTGAAAGTGATTCCTAATTTACTAACCTCCTTTGTCTGTGTTCTTTACTAAAATCCAGCAAACCTAACCCTAATTTCAGCCATCTTAAACATAAATTCCAGCCATATTAAACCCTAAAATTCGAAGCCTAAATTTTCAACAATCAAATCCTAAAATTCCAACTATAACAAATCTGAAATTTCAACATTCCTAGCTGAAATCCAAACCTGAAAATTGATTTTCCGACAACTTAATATTAGCCATATTTCTTAATTTTGTTATTTTTAACTTCTAGTCAATACTTCTATTTGTCCTACATTAGGGATCAAAGAACTAAGCATAACATACAACTATGAATTGGCTTTTCAACATAAAACTACCTGTCCCAAACAGAGACCAACTAGTTTGGACTGATGTTTTCTTCAATGTTCAAATTGTAATATACATATGGTTTTCAAATTTTCTGTGGATCCCACACCATTCCCCTTCCTAAAAGAAAGGTTGTTCTTCCCAAGGACAATAAAATAATGACATATTTTCAAGTTTCAACAAATAGTTCAAGTTTTTACTAGTAATAACACCACTCACTATTTTAGTAGGAAAATCTCTAAGAAAAAAACAGATTAATTAGAAAACACATAAACCTTAAAAGTAAATTGCCTTTTCTAAACATAAAGAAGACATATCAATCACCTTGTAGGTTTGCACTCTGGAGATTCGCTCCAGCCAATACAGCTCCACGAAGATTTGCATCAGTGAATTCACACCTTCCCTAGGCATTATAAAATCATCAAGAAACCAATTTGCAAGACCATATAATCTTTGGAAAGATACATTACAGTTTCTGTTTGGGCATCTTACTCACGTAAAGTTGCATTAAAGAATCTGGAACCCTCAGCATCCACATTCTGTTTGAATATCAGAAACCTATTAGTTCATCACATACATGTAGCTTATAGATGGCAAAAGCTAATGCTGAATTGCTGGGCATTACAAGCAACGATAGAATCAACTCAAATAACAAAGTTGCACTAATATTTCTAACTATTTCAATTTTATTCCAGCTGAATTTGATGAGACATGTTGACATTTTCCGTCCTTCCAAAATCTTTAAACATTTGCCCCAGTTCTAAATATTGTCCTTATTAAAGTAAATGCACAACCTTTTCCCTGTTGCACTTGGTGTCCAAATTAACCCAACCAAATAACCTAACCCTAACCCATCCAAAAGTTTAGCGTTATCAACTTCACATTTTCAATCCAAACCCATAATTAACCCTGGCCTAAAAATAGTGAAAAGTTTTCACAATTGGGTTGGTTTGGGTCATAGGTAACACAATCACAAGTTTCATAAAATGAATTCTTGAGTTTAACAAATTTTAGCTCATATATAGTGAATTCTATCATCTCTCTTCCTCTTCTCGGGTTCTTCCTTTCTTTAAGAAATTCAAATTTAACTATAGATACTTGGTTTGATCTTTTAGCTATAATATGAAAATAAATATGCCATGGGTAATTATTTTTGTTATCGATCTTAGCTTTTATTCAAAGGCAAAAATGAACTATATAGCTCATATTTTTCTTGGACCAATTTGAATTACAAAAATATCATCAAAAGACTGAATCTTCGAGTGAAAATTATAAAAAGTTCATCATTGATGAATCTATCATACTTTATTGAATGAAAAATTGCATAGAAAGCATTTTTGTATAAGGTTCGACATCCAATAGATAAGAAATCTTGCCCTATAACCTAGTGAAAAGGGAAGATATGCGAATGAGAGTCGTATGGTTTTTCTTTTGTCTTAAATTGTTATCATATTTTTGTTTATCTCATGCAAAAATAGTAAAATTATCCATATTTATTAAAAGATTATAAAATCATAATATGCAGTTAGGTGAGGGTTAACTCATGGATTGGCCTTAACCTGAAAATTTAGGTTTAGGGTTGTAATGTTATGGCCTTAAATAGGATATAAACCTAAAATCAAAACCTCATACAATGTGACCCAAATAAACTGAAAGTCAAAAAACCCAAACATGATAAACTAGACCTATTGGCACCTTTCTAACTTCAGGACAAATTATTAGAGAAATGTTCCTTTGAAACTAGTGCTTAAAGTGTAATGCAATAAAAACTATTTGAACAAAAAAGTGAAATCCAGGAAGTCCTCAACGAGTAGGAAGTCAAACAGTTATTGAAGCTATTTCTGGATGACATTCCATAGGAAATACCAAAGCATACCCGAAATTTTGCGGACTGAAGGTTTGCACGTGAAAAGAACACATTTTTAAGGCATGCATAGCTGAAATCTACAAATGACAGGTCCTGCATGCCATAAGCATTAAAGAAACAACCATTGTTACTACTCTATGCGTTGCTGCCCTCAAAAAACTGATGGAAGGAAGCATGATTTAAAATTCTCCATCAACCAAATTCTAAAAGGAAAAGTAGTATATCTGCACATTTCTAGATTGATCCATAGATATGGATCTGAAAAGACTTTATAGAAAAAGAAAATACCAGTTTAGAAAGATCAAGACCAGAAAGATTAACCCCTCGAAATCGGACTCTTTCAGACTGTATACACTTAATGATATCTGTTCGTGTCAATTCACTGTCCAACTCATCAACTTCCTTCCTCGCATTCAAAGCAGCATTGATCCCCTCTATAAGTCCCTGATACAACATTGAACTTAAGAATATAAATTAACTGCTAAATACCACAAGTACAATATTCATAAATAGATGACTAAATCTTTTGCATAAATAAACATGGCTCCTCTCAATGGAAGATTAGACAAACTATCATTGCTCCTGCAAAGCAAGATACACTATTATTGAACCATACATGCATCTCAAGGATAAATAAGTTCCAATTCTAGCAATCATAATAATTTGATGACAATAATGCAAATAAATACTTGATTATTCGTATTATCATGAATTAGGAAAGAGTTGACATACACGTAAACATGAGACATCCAAAAAATGCTCTTTGTAGGCTTTCCTGAAGATAACTTAAAACAAGCTTACAACTATATACAAGAGACGCCAGCTGCTTTGAAATGAAATGAACACACAATAACCTTGCAGTAGAAAATGGTCGAAAACTCAATGATTACTCAACTAGAGAATTGGAGAAAAAAAAAAAAAAGAGAAGAAGACTGAGATGAAATGGCATACAAGCAATTGATAGTACTCTGCCTCTCGGATAAGCTCTGAATACTCGACATCTGTTAATGTTGGAACAACACCATCCCTCAACCAATTTAGAATATGCCTGAAATGTTTTCCATCCCTATCAACAAAGACATATCCCTGCAACAGCTTTAGTATAATCAAATCTCAATTAAAAAAATCCTTTTTATCAGGAGATAAGTCACTGTGATTGCTATAATGGACTAAGCTCCAGCAAAGACAATAACTGAGTTAAGATTAGTACCTTTTCTGGATCCTCATATATAGCATGTCGTCCACTAAACATAGCAGCAAGCATGGAATCAGGCTCACGCTGTGTCAAAGTATCAATTGTGGTACAGAATTTCTTCCCCCCTAACAACACACAAGTGGTACTCAGTGTTTCGGCAACTATTGATGAATTCACCCTCTAATCAAAGATTAAAGCACAGAAAAACGTATTTAAATGGTAGAAATAATAGCATAAATAATGGCTTATATCAAAACATTAACTTTTCAAATTCTAAACTTTGATCACCTAGAACGAGTGGGAAATTTAAGTAAAGTATACACATATAAGGGGAAAGAAAACCGTAAGTCTTGTATAGCAGAACAAAACCAGAATTTTCTCAAAGAAAGAAAAGGAAGTTCACTTCAACTGAACAATTCCATTAAAGAGATTCCTTCCCTCCCTCTCATTTAACCTACATTCATCTCAAAAAGAGCAATAAACAAAGACCACCCGTATTAAAAGTGCAAAAAGCAAACAGCGATTCACCAATTTCCCTACATTTCCAACTTTCTCAGCATCCAATCATACTGCAATCAAGAAAAAGGGTCTAAATTGCTCACCCAAATACTCACTCAATCACATAAATCACTGAACAAGTAACATTAGGGTTATAGACCAAAATTATCCTACTTCCCTCACGCATCAATACTCAAAAGCCAAAGTTCGCCATGGTATAAGTAAGAGAGAGAGAGAGAGAGAGAGAGAGCGCTGACCAATGTTAAGACGAACCAAAGAAGAAGAATTGTTATCCTTCGTCATTGCTGAGAACAGAGCGGGGAGACGAAGCAGACGAGCGTTATTCAGTTACTATTATTACGATTATTTCAACTGATTAGGGCTTGTGCAGTTAAACATCTCAAAATTATCTTAAACAAATAATGTACCAAATTAATAATAATTTATGATAAAACTCATTTTTTAATATGAAAAAACAATTAAGTTAAAAAGCCTTAATTTGCATAAGGATATCATTAAAAGACGAAAATGCTCAAATCGAATTCGGCTTCTTCTTCTTGTTCTTAAAGCAACTTACAGCTATGTTTTATTACACATAAGATTTTTCAATAGAATAAAATGTAAATAGATAAAATATGAGGGATAAAAGAGTTCGTAATATAATATAGTGAAATGTTGTTTAGAATAAGGATTTATTAAGTATATATACTAAAAGCGAATAGGATGGACGACCACGCAATCCATCCCAGTCGTCCATTTAATCTAACGGCTAATATTTATTTCTCGTCTCTCTTATGCATCTCACACACGGAATCGACACTCTCGAATGTTCTCCTTTTTTACCAGAAACAGATTTACGAAGCCAAGGCGTGATTCTCTCCAGATCTACTCTCTCCATGCTTGGATCTTCACACGGTACATTTTCGCCCTCTGATTCTCCCTTCTTGGTCTCGATTCCTCAGTTTTTAGCTCTTCTCTTGCTTCAATCTGGCTCCGTTGCTTGTGTAAAAAGAATGATTCGAGAGCTTAAGCTCTTTCTTTCTCTTGTAATTTCTAGGCTTTGACCGTGTTCCAGCTGTTATCGCCAGATCTACTCTTTAAGTATATATACTAAGAGTGAATGGGATGGACGACCACGCAATCCATCCCAGTCGTCCATTTAATCTAACGGCTAATATTTATTTCTCGTCTCTCTTATGCATCTCATACATGGAATCGACACTCTCGAATGTTCTCCTTTTTTTACCAGAAACAGATTTACGAAGCCAAGGCATGATTCTCTCCAGATCTACTCTCTCCATGCTTGGATCTTCACACGGTACGTTTTCACTCTCTGATTCTCCCTTCCTGATCTCGATTCCTCAGTTTTTAGCTCTTCTCTTGCTTCAATCTGACTCCGTTGTTTGTGTAAAAAGAATGATTCGAGAGCTTAAGCTATTTCTTTCTCTTGTAGTTTCTGGGTTTTGACCGTGTTTCAGCTGTTATCGCCAGATCTACTCTCTCCGTCCTCGGATCTTCACACACGGTACGCTTTTGCTCTCTGATTCTCTCTTCTTGGTCTCCATTCCTCAGTTTTTAGCTCTTCTCTCGACACTCTCGAATGTTCTCCTTTTTTATCAGAAACAGATTTATGAAGCCAAGGCGTGATTCTCTCCAGATCTACTCTATCCGTGCTCGAATCTTCACATGGTACATTTTCGCTCTCTGATTCTCCCTTCCTGGTCTCGATTCCTCAGTTTTTAGCTCCTCTTGCTTCAATCTCGCTCCGTTGCTTGTGTAAAGAATGATTCGAGAGCTTAACGACTGATTTCTAGGATATTTAGCTCTTTCTTTCTCTTGTAGTTTCTGAGTTTTGACCGTGTTTCAGCTGTTATTGCCAGATCTACTATCTCCGTGCTCGGATCTTCACACACGGTACGTTTTCGC
>JANTNU010000002.1:11525656-11542579 GCA_024752395.1 Erythroxylum havanense
CTTGAGGTCAGGGGATCGATTCCCAGGGAAGACCAAAGAGGACAATACCAATTGTGGAGGGTCTGGGACCCAACATGATGTGTCAAGTCTTAGACCTTGGGAGTGTGCACCCTAATTCATGATCTCTCTCACAAACATAGGAAATTAGGCCTAAGAGGGAAAAAAAAGTATTTTTATTAGATACTCAGAACACTCAAAAGGATACATGTTCATTAGTGAACAAGGTAATGGAGGTGTAACTGAATTTGAATCACGAGATGTAACATTTTTAGATAATGATTTTCCCAAGCAAGGCGAAATAGGTAAAGACCTATTGTTATATGAGTCACTTGATCAGAATGATTCTGTGATGAAGAATCAAGATGAGGAACTTCAACCAAATGGGACCAATTTCACATAAAGGTTCTCTATGATGACTAATCCGAGTGGGAGCAATCAGATCAATTATAAATTTGTTTATAATGAACTTCGCTTAAGACAAAGTAATCGAGGAATAATTCCTAGACATTGTTTTAAGATTGAAGGAGAAATTAATATGATTGTTCTGCAAAAGGAAGAAGAGCCAAGGAATGTAAATGAGGCTCTTACTAACCCTACTAAAGAAGAATGGATGAAAGCAATGAAAGAAGAAATGGATTCTTTAAGCTCCAATCAAGTATGGGACTTAGTTGATCTCCCTGAAGGGCATAAAGCAATTGGCAACAAATGGGTTCTCAAAATAAAGAAAAAAGTTGATGGCAGTATTGAAAAATATAAAGCATGTCTTGTAGCAAAAGGATATACACAATAGGAGGGAATTGATTACAAGAAAAAGTTTTCACTTGTTGTGAATCCATCTTATTCTGGCTATAGTAGCCAGTATGGATCTTAAATTACATCAAATGGATGTAAAAAATGCTTTTCTCAATAGAGAATTAGATGAAGATATTTATATAAAACAACCTGAAGGTTTCATCAAGGCAAGCCAAGAAAATGAAGTATGTTGGTTATTAAAATCAATTTATGGCCTGAAACAGTCTTCAAGACAATAGTATATTTGTTTTCATAACGTAATCATTTCGTATGATTTTCAAATGATTGATGAAGACCATTGTGTGTATGTTAAGAAAACCAAAGATAAATTCGTGATTTTATCTTTATATGTGGATGATATATTGATTGCTTGTAATGACTATGTATTTCTTATGCAAATTAAAGATTGGTTATCATCTGATTTTGAAATGAAATACATAGGTGAAGTAACATACATTCTTGGAGTCAAGATTTTAAGAGATCGTTCGAAAATATTGTTATTGCTTTCATAAGCGATGTAATTCAAAGAATTCTTGAACGATTCCGTATGCAAGATTCCAAACCAATTGATAATCCTATTGCTAAAAACGAAGGCCTTAGTAAGAGAAATTGCTCATCAACACCACAAAGGGCTATCGCCCTTTTGAATGAATAGTGGTTTGGTTGAGCTGCTACTTTGCTTCTTGCAGGCTTTCCCTTTTGTTTCGTTTCAGCTCATTTTCATTCATCATGGGATGGGAACAAATGAAGAATGTTTCCTACTATAGTACAATTGGAAGTCTTATATACACAATGATGTGTACAAGACTAGACATTTATTACGTTGTTGGAATGGTGAGCAGATATCAATCAAATCCAGGCCAAGCACATTGAAAAGCAGTAAAGAGAATATTAAGGTATCTAAAGGGAACTGTAGACTATGCATTATGTTATCAAGGCAATGATTTATGTATACAAGGATATACAGATGCAGACTGGGGAGGAGATTTAGATAAAAGAAAATCTACCTCAGGATATATATTCTTACTAAACCATGGAGCAATGTCATAGAAAAGTAAGAAATAATCTTGCGTTGTATTATCTACAATAGAAGCTGAATTTATAGCATTCTCAACTGTAGTACAAGATTTTGTGTGGCTTCATCAATTCCTAGTGCATTTGGGAGTCATTAAAAGCAAAATTAATCCAATGACCATCAATTGTGATAATCAAGCTACAATCACTTATACTGAAGATCCTAAATTTCATTGTAAGACAAAGCACATAGATACCAAGTATAATTATGTGAAGATATAATTGTACGAGGAGAAGTGAACGTGAGATAGATATCTACGCGAGATATGATAGCAGACCCAATGACAAAGCCAATTTTCAGAGATGTATACATTGGGCATGTCAAGTCACTAGGACTACGTAGATGTTGAAATGTACTGATAAACATTTCTTTGTGTATGTTCACTCATTATAATATCATATTTTGGATATAATGTATGATGAAGATTATACATTGTGTATCATTTGATTCATGAATATATGTGTTTTTTGCATCAATATATTTTGCGATGAATCACAAGTATATGAGACAGATTATAGATTGAACCTCTTGCACAGGAAATCACCTCTAGTGTTTATACTCGCTAGAGATGAGGCATGTTTAAAGTTTATTATTTAGGTGATAATTGAGAGTGAGAAACTTAAACCATAAATGCCGCAAGGAAATTGGTTCAACGTGATTTGTTAATCATTATATCTATCTTAAGTTGCCATATGTAAATTTTGAACAGGTTTTTGAGAAGATAAGTGTACTCGAGTTAAACATTGAGTATGTTTGAACTATCATCTGTACGGTATTTCTTGAATGAAAGATGTTCAAGTTAAATAAAGTGAGTAAATAAACCATAAATGCTGCAAGGAAATTGGTTCAACGTGATTTGTTAATCATTATATCTATCTTAAGTTGCCATATGTAAATTCTGAACAGGTTTTTGAGAAGATAAGTGTACTCGAGTTAAACATTGAGTATGTTTGAACTATCATCTGTATGGTATTTCTTGAATGAAAGATGTTCAAGTTAAATAAAGTGAGTAAATACCATAGCACATGACTCGTACCATGTGTGCACAACTGACCAAAGAAAGGGATTAATGTAAGTCGCCAGATCTCATCTTATATTGTGTAAGACTCTTGAGATTGAGAAGAACCTCATCATATACCCTTATGACTCTTATTTCATTTTTGAGAATTGAATTTAAGGTTTGTTGCAATAGGTTGATGCTAAAAGATCATGCAAGATGCGATCTTATGAAATAATTCTAGGAAAGTAAATTAAATTTAATTCAAAAAAGAATTGAGAATAGAAAAAGTTCATTTATTTTTTTGAGATCAATGACTCGCATGAAAAGTATTCATAAATAACCATCATCTCTTTAGTAGAGAACTTGAATACAGTCTGACATAAGAAACTAAATGAGATCAAAGAAAAGTGCAAATGTGAGATATAACTTAGGGTATAGCATACAATGTCTACTCAAGGACACATAATTCTCAGGATCAATTTGTTAATCGATATATCATATACTCCTAAGAAATATATGGAAATGTACTCTCGTCGTATGCCGGTTCGACCGGTTATTGAACAAGTATGAGTATTGCAGAGTTTTTTTGTTTTTTAATTAAATTAAAGCATATCATGTGTGAGTGAGAGATAATGAATTAAATACACTCATGAGGGGTACTCATAAAGGGTATTATGGTAATTTTACTTTACATAAATACCAAAGATAGTTAAGGTGTAGCATTTAAAAAATAAAAGAAGACAAAAACATCTTCTAATTTGAAGAACGAAAACTTCCGTAAAGGATAAAGATAGTAAAAGTTCTTTAATCAATGGAACTACAACAATAAACCAAGTATGTATTTTTGTTTATCATATACATATGCAATTGATCCTATTTAATATGATCTCTGAGATTGTGTTTTATCTTAATTATTTCCAACACTTGGGTTCTTACTGAACGTTTAAAAAATGGTAGGGTTGTTTTTGAACATTTAAGAAACTTTAAGATTCTTTTTGAATGAGTTGAAAGTTAATGTTTAGATTAAATTTTAGTGAAAATGTCTAATTCTTATTTAATCCTTTTTACGAACAATATATTACATTATACGTTTGCTCTAATTCAACGTGGCAATTCGAGTGGAGAAGGCTCGAATCAAATCGAAGCTCCCTAAAGAGCCTTCGCTCTTTGAGGTTCCCCTGGACAAATCCGAAATTGACAGTAAATCACACGAGCCCATCATTGACCAATTGGATCTAGTTTGACCTCTAACTTCTTATTTATCAAAAAATATCCGATAATGATTGATAATATCTTGAATAAGTGGAATCTGATAGAGCAGATATTTGCAATGAACGTGTTGTAACCTCTGAAAAGTGCAGTGTAATGGGGTCCAGCACATACATCAAAGTCTTATTCAGACTTTAGCAGAAACTGCGCACATGCGAACGTTTTCTCCACCAATCCATTGTCGATTAAGCTTATGCCTCGTCAATATTGGACAGGAAATGCTTTTGGTTATTTCTCAATTAGCGTTCATTTTTAAGCTGAAAATTAGGTTTACAAACGGTTAACCAGTAACACTCTACAAACAGGAACAACTTTTCTGTTAGAGAATCGCCATAGATGTTCAATCATGTACAAACTTCAACCACAAAAATGCAGCGCTCATTTCCCATTCGACTAGGGTTCCTATTCTATCTCCACAGAAACTGCACCAGAAAGTCAGTACTTTGGAGCACCTGGTGTTCATGTATTTCCTCCTGCCTTCTCCAAATCAGGAAGGTCTGCATTTAAAGATGAACACAGACGGAAATTATAACATTAATGTAACAGCAATCGTAAACAATTCCTTCAAAGTAAAAGTTGCTGTGGGCTCAAGCAGAAACAGGCTGTGCTTGGCTGAGGACTAAAACCCAGGTTGTCCATATTACTAAGAAGGGCCCGACATTAACAAAAATCATAATCCAAGGCAAGCAGAACATGTATGACCAGTTAGATACACCTCATCAAAACAATCACTAGAGAAATCAATATGAACTTTTGTATTGTTGTTGATTGCGCACAGCTAGTGCAGCTTACTATGTGTTTAAGGACGTTATACATAAGGAAAACTTACAAAGCATTCCTTCGCCATCGCTGCTCTCATCATCTTCAGCATACTGCAAATAGGGAACGTATTTGGTGAGTCAGCACAAACATCTTGCAACACTAAAATCAATTCTCCATGTCAAGATAGTATTGCATGAAATTGGGATTACCTCAGGGTCGTCATCATCGCTAGCCAAATCAGCTGCAAAGACAAATAAACATTCACATGAAAAGTCAGTTAAGCACTAGCTCCATAGTAAAGGCTAAACTGGTATAAACATTGAAAATATATCCTGAGAAATTTAGTCACTAACATACAGCTGCTATAGCATGAGAAATGGACAAGTAGGGGCAACTTTGCTGAAGTATAGTGTTGCGGGGTTTTACAAATTACCAGATTCAATCTATGTTGAGAATAGAGACTGCCTTATTATAAGGGGATAAACAAGGGTGGCAGGGATCAACCATGTGACATTCTTTTGTCTGTTAGAGTAGTGCTTTAAAGGCAATCACTTTTAGCACTTTGTATAAACTTTATTTTGATTAATGAAATGAAAGACAATTTTCATTAATTTGATATTCATTTATTTATGAATTGATGTCTATCTTAAATCGAATTAATGAAATTCATGATACAAAATACAGCATAAAGGAAATCATGATGAGATCATGATAATGAGATTCCTATCATGTGTAATTATGTTAGTGTCTAAATTATCCCTTGTCTTAGGATTAATGAGACATGACATTGTTAATCCGGATAGACTAGCACATGTGTTATACTCCTTGATTTAATCAAGTAGTGAATCTCATAAACTGTAAGCATGAGATGTTTAGAGTTAACATGTAGATGCTTACTAAGAGTATTAAGTACATCGAATGACCCGCTATGAGATTATCATATGGATGATCTATCAAATGTCAATGTTTAATCTCATCATAGCAATGATGCAAATATTCTTAGACTTGAGGTACTAAAGGATATATTGGATATTGATCCTATACTTTGACACCATTTCTTGTTGCCTCATTATGAGGTCGCTCATAAGTTGATGATTAGGTACAATTATTAGTATTCGAAGGTAATTGGGTAGGTAATAAAGGATTCACCACTCCTGATAGACGGAGATGATACCCACGACCTCTTGTCAGACTCATTATTCGGGAGTCTCTGGCTAGAACAATTATGTGTCATGAAGAGAGTCTTTAATGACACATAGAGTAATAAGATCTCAAGGACAAGAGCTAACAATACTTGGACTAGATATGACGTAATCAGTCTAGTGGGAGTTGACACATACCTCATACTCCGAACCAAGTGTAGTATAGAATAGTGAAGGGACAAATTACACGGTAATTAACTATGGAAATGTTCATAAGTCGAATAATTAACTATCGAAGAGTTCAAGCGTTAATTCACTTACATTCCGGTAAATTGGCATCATGAAATTTTTCATGATTTGTTCGGATTAAAAGTTAATTCAAGTAACTAAAATAACTGGAACCTAAGGGTCACACGCATAAAAGATTGGATGAAAAACAAAGTGTGCATAACTGTCAAATAAGCAAGCCACGATTGTGGCCGAATTTATGACAGATGGTACATAAGTGAGTTCTTTACTTATGTACACACGAATTTTTAGCCATGAAGCACACTCAATAGAGAGACTAAGGGTCCAGAAGAGTTCTGGAAGTTGAGAGGAGTGATCTTGAGATTTATTCATGCAATCTTAAGCAATTATTGCATGATATTAATTGTATGAAACTTGGTTTTGATCTAACTCTCACTAGAGCATCTACTTGAACTCATCTTGTTTGGTGCTCTAACCACCCTTACACACTAATTTTTCTTCACCTTTGCGTGCTCTTTGGAGGCCAAGGAAGGTGTTTGGTGTTTGCTACAACCCAAACAAGGAGAAGATTGAAGAAAGGAGGAATATTTGCAATGTACATATGTTGTAATTTCATGTTCTTATAATCTATTTATACATGCACATAGATTCCGCATTTTCTAGTGATGTCGTGGGGTTGGAATTTTGATTCCGACACTTTTGCTGCCTTGTAATCTATATGATGCATGGATTCATGGCTCCACCACATTGTCAGCATAACTAAAGGGGCCAAAACAACATCAAAGGTTTAAACTAACATACACAATCAAAATTAAACCATCAATTGTACTTACAACTTGACTCTTCATCATCCTCGTCACACCATTTATTCCAATCAACCTTAATGTAAGGTGCAGGCTTTTCTTCTGATTTAAGTAGTCTTTTCCACCAACCTTTCTCTTCTTTCTGGATTGAGCACCTAATGTTCCTTAACCCAACATTTGTCTTACAACCCTACACCACAAAACATTGAATCTTTCAAAAGCTTGAACCTATGAAGCATCTGAATGAGGATGATAGAGATTCCTTAGTTCAGGATAGGAAATTTGAAACACAACATGAAAGGAAATGTCCTGCAACTTGACCATGTAGCACCAAGCTTATTGACATTGAAAGAAATGGTATGGAAACCAAGAAAGATTCAGGCAACAGCCAAGATTTCATAACAAGAAGTTAATGTTGTGTCACAGGGCTAAGACAAAATTTGATCACATATATAATTGAGAAGCAATATTCAATCAACATAATATATCAAAAATATTTAGATATATCAACAAGTCAATTATTGCTTGATGTAACGTTTAAATCAATTATGCTAATCCATAATCAACACTGACCTACTTCTACAAGTGACCTAATAAAGTAGTAACATTTCTCAAATAATGCATCATTGCTTGACCTAACCAGAATGAGATACATGGTTTATATTCATTAATCAAAATTAATTATATGATTCACATATGATTGTTAGAAGTCATAACCAAACTCCTCTTAGTTTGTAAAATCATTGCACGCATGCAGAGCCTCTAATGGATCATAGAAGAAAGTTTATTCAAGTTTGTTCACGAAATTTCCTAGTGCTTCCAAAGGCATGACCCGTCTTACGATAGGAAGGGTGCCCCTAAATCATTATTAGCTGACCAAATAAAAGTTCTCTCAATGGAGAAGGAACAAAATCAAGAGCATTCTCTCTGCGTGTTATCAACAAATTTCCATTTTTCTTTTGATCGAAGCAAAGAGTAAATCAATAAGAGTAAATCTCTTTTATTGATTACAGTAACAAAACAGTTTATTATGCCAATTAAATAAAGCAACAAGCATTCATTCTAAGATCATAGGTTAATTATTTCAGGAACCTTTTTTCTTAAGTTAATTATTTCAGAAACCTTTTTTCTTAACTCAGTAAAGTCCGCAACACCTATCTGCAAAACACGCAGAAATATACACACTCCAGTGAATGATTATTTCTCTTAAAGACAACATTTTAACAGCCAACGTCTCAAAAAAAATGACACAACTTTCACCACACGCTCAATCAAATAATAACAACAAATCAAACATTGAAGAAAGACCCATTTTCAACAAGTGAAAAAGGCACCAACTTTGTCACCAGAACTGCGAAAGCCAAAACAGAAGCTTGCAATGAAGCATGAGAGCTGAAGATAACCTGAGGTACAATGGGTCCCAAAAGCTGCAAAGTGAAATCAAAAGATTCACCTTGGACCCCAACAGCCGAGAAGCCAAAGAAACCCTCCGGTTCACACTTCACCGTTATGTCCTTGGCATCCGGTAAAGCCACCGTCAGGTAAACCTTATCCGATCGCTGAGCCCATAAAACCTCCGGATTCCGACTACAAACAAAAAATGAAAAAGAGAAAGGAGTGGAGTAAATATCACTTAAACATACGTAGAAAACAAGGTTTGTGTTACATAAACAAGCAGACAGAAAGAACCTCATCTCTAGAAACGAGAGACAGCTTAACCAGAAAAACCTTGGAGGTTTTGAGGAACAGACGGATAGAGTTTATAGAATCGGGTCGCAGTCGAGTCGGGTCACACTCACAGAGTCAATTCGGGTCAAAAGAGAAAAGACTGCTGGTGCTAAATTTTTTTTAACTATTTAATTAAATCGGTATCTTTTTGTAAGAGGAAAAGAAAAAAGAAAAAACGAATGCCCTCGTGTGTTGTCTTGGTTAGTTTCTCACTTTCTCTAGTAAATAGCTGTGTGAAAAATTGGGCATCCTCTCTAAAACCCTAATCCTTAAACCCTCCCTGAACGGAGGCATGGACCAACCAAACCAATCTCCCAGAAAATCCGAAACCCTACAAGCCTTAACCTCCGGTCCACTCTCCTCTTCCCTTTCCAGCTTGGCCTCCTCTTCCCAAGCTATCCCTTCCGAAAAAGATTTCCACTTCTACAACAATTTTAACGAATTCAAGCTCCCAATCCGCGGAATCGCTTCCAAGTCCCAATCTTTGCTTGAGTCGATTGGCCTCGCGGGTGGTCTTTTCAAGGAGAAAATGCAGTACCCTGGCGATATTGATGTGGACGACGCCTACGATTGGCTCGTCAACGTCAACGACGAGATCCTCGAGGATTTTCAAGCGTCGGTCGATGACTTCGAGAGGGCTCGGAAGGAGGAGGAGGAGTTGGATGGGGTTTCAGGTGTGGATAGTCAAAATGGGTTTCAGTTGGTTTCTGGAAGGAAGAAGAAAGCAACAAAGGGGTTGATCAATTCAGAGACTCGAATGGCGGGTAGTGGTTCGGCGAGTGAATCGCGAGTGAAGGTGGCTGATAATAAGAAGGGAATTGCAGGGGTTAAAGCGAAGGTGCCATTTCATATACCGACGATAAGGAGGCCTCAGGATGAGTATAATATAGTGGCCAATAACTCGAACCAGCCTTTTCAACATGTTTGGTTGGACAGAACTATTGATGGCTCGCGTTTTGTTCATCCTCTGGTTAGTAATCTGTTATTCTTTTATTTTAAAGAATGGGTAGTTTTCACAAGTTGAGCATTATATATATCTCTTACGTCAGTTAGTCAATAATCGGATACTATTTCTTTTGAACGTTCTGAGTAATTTCTTGTCTATCTTGTTAATATTAGAATAGCTCCTCCGCTTCTTTCCTATAGCTTGCTCACTGTTAGAGCAATCACCTTCGATTAATGTTATTTGCGGCTCGCAAAAACTGAGCTCATTATCGTCTATCTTCTTAAGTCTGCAACCATTTTACAAAAAAAAAAAATTTGGTTGCATGCTCTTGCCTAGCGGGATTTGTTGATTTGTGATCAATGGGATTTATTAATTGGTAATTGAATTTTGAGTTCTGGCCATCATGTTTATATATGTTAGCCCTTTTTTCCCTACTGAAATAAAGGTTACTGAATTGCTTTTGTTATTGTTTTTTAATGCACATAGGAAATGCTATCTGTTTTAGATTTTGTTGACAAAAATGTTGGGAGTGTTCAACCTGTTCCACCTCTCCCAACAGAAAGTACTCCATTCAAGCTTGTACAAGAAGTCAAAGATTTGAAGGAAGTGGCTGCGAAGCTGCGTTGTGTGAATGAATTTGCGGTATGCCGCCATTGAATTGTGAAATAGATCTTTTCTGAATGGTATTAATGCTTGTTTTGGGGTCTTGAAATATAAAAGCTGGCTATTTGCTTTTGTTATTTTAATAACATTCACAGTGTTCATTTTTGTACTTTAAGCATTGTTCCATTTTTCATGTTTGCATCATCTTGAAAATGAATTATATCTACTCATCCAATTTTCTTTTAATGTTCCTGACAAATTGATGTGCATATGTAATTGGGAAATGTTGAGTGTTGTCTTTAAATACAAGGCCGATGTACTTTTGAGCACACGTTTCTGAGCATTCATCCAGTTTATTTGTTTACTTAATCTTGGAACATCCTGGCATAGGTCCAGTGTGTACGTCCTAATATTCATCAAGTTGTGCTTTTCTTGGTGACCTTTAGTATTTTTATCTTCATACGTAGGACTTGTATTTTGCTTTTAAAAGAAAGGAATTCATTTGAAGTAATCTTTCTAGTTCTTGTGTTCTTTCTGGAAGGACATTGCAACATTATGTACTTGACTTAAATTCTTGGTTTGTGATATTAGGTTGATCTGGAACACAATCAGTATCGTTCTTTTCAAGGTTTGACGTGCTTGATGCAAATTTCTACCAGAACTGAGGATTTTATTTTGGATACACTGAAGCTTCGAGTACATATTGGCCCCTATCTTAGGGAACTTTTCAAAGATCCCTCCAAGAAAAAGGTTTGTCTATTGATGCTTTAGTTACCTTTTTAGCAGATTGTTCTTATTTATGATGGAGTTAATTTAACTAGGTCATGCATGGAGCAGATCGAGATATCGTATGGCTTCAACGTGACTTTGGCATATATGTCTGCAATCTGTTTGACACTGGACAGGTTTTCTATTCCAAATTTGCTCTGTTGTTTAATATGTAATATTCCTTTGCTTTATCGTTCCTATTGTCAGTTTGTAGTTTATTGAAAATGACTTGATTATTTTATTAGTTTGTTTAATAATTTTGTAATAGGAAATATATTGTTCCTCTTGTTTAGTACTTTGATTACATGAATCTGACATTAAGAAACTGAAGCAATATGTCCACTGGAATATGTTTGTACAATGTTGTCAATGAAAAAATCGGACTGATGGCCTGAACAATGCAAGTGAAAAATGTTGATATTTGAAATGCCAACTGTGTTATGACAGTGCCCCATTCAATCACAAAATTTTTTGACCGTGGTACCCAATATCCTATGACGTGTTCTAGAGATAAATGTGTTGCACCTCTTAAACGATATGAATGTGCTTAATTTATTGGGTTCATCAAGATGGATTTTTGTTACTGGTTTAAGCCTGGAATTCTTCTTGCTCCACCTACCACCTGGATTCTCTCTGTCTCTCGCTCTATCTCGCTCTGTTAATATTACATTCTATTGTCAATTTTGTCTTAATTCTTAGGCATCAAGAGTGCTGAAGTTGCAGAGGAATAGTTTGGAGTATCTTTTGCATCACTTTTGTGGAATTATCGCCAATAAAGAGTAAGTCCTCATACTCCAACTGCTTCCTATTGTCTGATTATCATAAGTAGTCCTCATACTCCAAGTGCTTCCTGTAGTCTGATTATCATCAGGATTTTGCTTGCTTTTTTGCATACCTTGTGTTTAACTTTTGGCGTTGAGGTTCAGTGCTTATCTATTTCAAGTCCTATAACTGCATGCTCATCTATCATCAGTTTTTTTTCTTCCCATTCATTGGATATAAGTCTCATCTGCCCTTTCTTGTAGATATCAGAATGCAGATTGGAGATTACGTCCTCTCCCCGAAGAGATGCTTAGGTAATTTCTAGTTTCAGTTAAGGTGTTAGGTTTTATTTTGTACTGTATTATATGAACATGGGACACCTACAATTATGTATGGATGAGAGTTTAAAGCCAGATCTAATAGATTGAGGAAGTAACTGGAAATTTGGTTTTTTCTCCTCCTCAATTTATCATGTATTTCTTAACTTTTCTTAGTAACTTGTGAAATTAGAACATGGATTTGTATTTAGGTATGGTCAAGATTATGATTTTAGTTTAGTTATTGGCATATCTACTTAGACAGACACTCATCTCTGTAGTAATGTTCTGTAAGAATGTACTGCTAACATAATTCACGGCTGTACTGATAACCTGCATTGTAACTTAACTAAAATTTGTTCCCACTTCTTTTACAGTTTATGTTCTCTTTTGATGCAGATATGCCAGAGAAGATACCCACTATCTGTTGCATATATATGATTTAATGAAAACCATGTTACATTCAATGCCTAGTGACTCAGAAAATTCCGAACCTCCTTTGGTTCAGGTACATTCTTGCGAAGTTATAACATTTCTGTACATCTATAGTCGAAGGTGCCATGTCTTGTTCCTTAGTGGTGTCATGTTTGATTAGAGACCAAAAATAGTATGTAGTTAAAAATGGCTTCTGCTATTTGTAACTTTTGTGTTTCATCTTACCATCTAATTCTGTAGATTGAACTTTGTTTATTTTAACTAGTTCCTGAATAAGCTTTCTCGTATTTGTTTTGGTTTCAAACAGTCAGGTGTTACCAAATGATACCAGTACCATTTTCTCGGTATCAATTCTTAAAATTAGTAATAGAGGATTACCAGTTATTTTTGCGGCTCCTTTGAGTCTTGTGGTGTTGGGAGGCTGATTTATAGGGAATGCTTTTTGGGTTGCAGAGGCACTATTCTGTAGTCACCAGCTTGAGCCATTTGTAACTTGTTGATTACAGGTCTACAGACGCAGTCATGATGTATGCATGCAGCTTTACGAGAAGGAGCTCTTGACAGAGACTTCATATCTCTATATATATGGGTACCATTGCTGACCATTTCACCTGAGATTGCCATTTACTGTTGCGTGAATTGCATATTTATTTTTCATTGCCTCCCTCCCCCTCCCTCTCTCTCGTATTTTCAACAGTTTGCTTTGTGTTAGTCCATCTTAGAACATATGACCCATAATGCTTTTTCTGCTTTTTATTATGATATAGGTTGCAGGATGCTGAATTCAACGCCCAGCAGCTTGCTGTAGTCTCAGTAAGTTGTGAGCTTTTCCACTGTAATCTATGTCTTCTTAATAGAAGCAAGCATTTGGATTGTAAGAATCAAAGATTAGTAATCTGCATGGCGAAGTTTCCATATTGATTGTTTGGATGATAGTGCAAAGTTTGACTATATCCTGCATCTTTTGTTGAAAACTGGTTACTGTTATCTGCTTCTCTTCTTTACGAAATTCACCTTCCTGGGTTTTAGGGACTTTTTGAGTGGAGAGATGTTGTTGCTCGTGCAGAAGACGAGAGTACTGGTTATATTTTACCAAACAAAACTCTTCTTGAAATTGGTAGGAATCTCCTCAATCTTTCGACTATATTTTGTTTTAATGTTAGAATATTGACTTCCAAATCTTCATTTATTTGCAATGGTTAAAAGCCAAGCAGATGCCTGTTACAACTAGCAAGTTACGAAAATTACTGAGGTCCAAGCACCCATTCCTGGAGCGAAATCTTGGTTCTATTGTTAGTATTATTAGGCACTCCATGCAGAATGCTTCTGCATTCGAGGCTGCTGCTCAACTTTTGAAAGAGGGCCAAAAAGTAAGATTCACACAGTTTTGATAGTCTTGGTCACAA
This sequence comes from Erythroxylum havanense, assembly GCA_024752395.1. Classification (NCBI taxonomy): domain Eukaryota; kingdom Viridiplantae; phylum Streptophyta; class Magnoliopsida; order Malpighiales; family Erythroxylaceae; genus Erythroxylum; species Erythroxylum havanense. The sequence continues at coordinate 11,539,714 of JANTNU010000002.1, forward strand.
GTTGGTCTTTAACTTGAATATTATTCATGAACATTAGACTTATGTGAATGTCCTTGGTTCAGCCCCCGCTAAAGGCAATAGGATGGGCTGAAAATCCAATCACGATATGTAATTAGACAAGAAAAATCTTTTAAGAAATATATATATTTTTGGATGCATCCTTATGTTTTGTTGTGTCCATTAGAATTGTAACCAAGCTTGCAAATCTTTTGATTGCAGCCCTTTGGATTCTGTGCTATTAGAATTAATAAGTCTACTGGTTTGTTTGTATGGTTTTACCTGGTATTCAGAAGGCTTCATGTATATCTTGTTAGTCAGTGATGCATTAGTCTTGGCAACTTTTTCAGTGATAGGGCTACAGAAGTGTTTACTATCCTTCCCTTTCAAATGATGCTAACGAATTTCTTTCCTATTTTATATGATTGGAACTTTATCTGTGAAGACATCGGAAGCAAATATAGAAGTTGATGAAGTACACAATGTTGTTGCTTCTGATGTTCTTACAAACATGGCAACTGCAACTGCTGCCTCCAAAGACCCTCAAGTTGAGAGTGATAAATTGACGAATGAGGCAAGTGCCTCTGTGCCAGAGATTTCAAGAGAAAGCAACACCAGTTCACTTCACAGTAGGGATATAACTGGCTCTGCAGACATTTTACCTTCAGCAAAGGTCTTACTGTTTTTGGTGGGCTTTTTAAGTTTTTTTCATACATAAAGAGTTGCTATCTGACATGTTTTTTCTTTCTTCTGCAGGTTATTGGGTCAACTGTTCAGATTCTGAAGAAACCAACCAGTGGTTTTGGGTCGATGCTCGGTGGCGCAGCAGCAAGGAGAAAGTTTGATACAGAGAAAAATGTAAATATTCTATGCTCTTGCAACTTTACCTCTTGCTCTGGAATCCTGATAAGCTCTACGAGGTGCATCAGTCGTTATTGTTGTTTGAAGTGCTTTGAGACATGATTGCTACAACGATAATAATTTTCTTGATGATAATTATAAAAAAGTGATTCTTGCTTGTTAAAGTTTGACTTGTTCCATTTCTAACTGTCTTGACCTATTATCTTTGACAACCTTTGATTGTGATCTTAATTTGCTTTATGAATCGAGGCTTTCAACTGTTGACATGCGATTGAGCTATGTGATGCTATTTATTGGGGCCACTAATTTCATTTGTGTTGTTAATGATTAGGAGGGGGAAAAGATCAAGTTGGAGAAGATTAGATCTTCAGTGAACCTTCCATTTCATTCATTTTTGGGTGGAAGTGAACTGCAAAAACCAGCTGTGGAAGAGCCAATAGGATCATTATCAAATGCCCAAGATTGTGTTGCTTCTCAAGCTACTTGTTCCAATCTTGAAGAGGAAGATGTAGAAACTACAGGAGCCTGTAGGAATGAGGAAGGTTGCAATTCAGTAGACGTTATACCGTTGGAAAATGATTCTATGATGGGAAAAATAGAGGACACTGATGTAGAAACAATAAATCTTTCCAGCGGTGATGAAGGACATGTGAGCACCGCTTTGCGAACAGATGAAAGCGAAGAGCCCCTTTCCCTATCCGAATTGTCCTCAAGTTTTGAAAAATGCTTCCAGCCTAATAAGCAAACAAGAGAAACTGCAAAAGTTAACAAACCCCAAGAACCAACTGGTCTTCTGCAACTAAAGCCATTTGATTATTCTACAGCAAGAAAACAGGTCATATTTGGGGAAGGACCAGTGAAAGATGGCGAAGAAGGCGGAATCGAGAGTCCGAACATCAAGCTTGATTCTAAGGGGGGGAGAAAAAGTTCGGCAATAAGTGGTGTTGAGGGGTCAGCGGAGTTTAGGCAAGGTAAAAGGCGGCAAGCTTTTCCAGCTTCTGGGAATAGGAGTGCAACTTTTAGATGAGGCTGGCGAGGGATTTTGATTGATAGTGTTTATACTTCTAATAGTAAGTACAATTTTAATTTTTTTAAATAATCAAATTTTAATTTTATTAATAGTTCCTATTAAAAAGTTAAATGTTTTTATTTATTTAATAATAAAATATGTTATAAAGAAGTAACAGCCTCGTATATTATAAATTAAAACATGCAAAAACAGAGTTTAAACAACGAACATTTGTTCAAACTTTAATTTCATTAAAACTAAAAAAATTATTTCTTAATATGTATCAAAATTAGTGTCACTAATTCTCTTAATTTATGAAATTTACTGAAAATATTACTAATATTTTTAAAAAAATTAAAAGGTGATTTATTAACTATAGCGAAGCTGTTTACAGCATTACAATGATGTCCATCTCCTTACTATGGCAAAAACACAAACTAGAAAATTATATAAGCAAGCAGCTAACTTATAAAAACCATATTGCTTTCGTGCTATCTAACAAGTAGTGTCTTGCGTCTTTGGCTGTATCAAGGGCTCATGTCTCATTGAAAATGAATTCGACAAGCTGATGTGGACCGATTCGCTCCTTGCGATATATCTTTCTATTCCTCTGACGCCATATGTTGTAGATTGAGTCAAAAAGCTGTGTTGAAAAGCAGACTCAATCGTATGAATTAAAAGAATATAGAAGCTTGTGGAGTAGTTGACTCCGACAGCAGCGGAGTATATGCAGCTGAAGAATAAATGGTTTCTGTCTTCTATTAAGGCACATGATGACTAATTGTTTGCCACAATGTTACGAACATGGTATCAGATTTGGTACTAGATTAGATTTTAGTAAATATTATATCGATACCGATTAATATCAGGTATCATTTCAAGTAATTTTTTAAATTTATAAATAACTTTTGAATTTTTTTAAAACTTATAAAATAGTCTTTTGTCATATTATACAGTTGTACAGTATATTTTTAACCTTGTTCTCAAAAATTATAATAA
>JANTNU010000002.1:11553850-11564542 GCA_024752395.1 Erythroxylum havanense
GCCTTTTAAGTGAACTAAAAAGAAGAGAAAGCCAAGTAAAGGAAGGTAGGAAAGATGAGCAAAAATTACAAAAAAAGCAAGGAAGAAGAAGAGGAGAAGACGGAACCTACGTAGGAGAAGAAGGAAGCACTTTAAATCACCTTCCAAAGAAAAAAGTCGTGAGTGGCTTCCAAAAGATAGGTTAGTATATATATATATATATATATATTATATAAGCTTAAGATTAAGTAGGCAAGTGACATGTGTCACTTGCCACTTGTCTTAATATAAAACAATCTTAAGAGTCTTTCCAATTTCAATTTAATTTCTAGTCCAATTTCTCTCCAAATTTCAATGGCTCAAAGTAATAAATCTTAAAATCATGTATCTACATTTTCAGTGCCATTGGGCAGTCATTTTCGGTACCGGAAACCAAATCAATCTATCACTTATCAATTTTTCGGTCCGAAAAGGTATCCCGAAAAATTTCCAAAAAAATTTCTAAAATTCTCCAAAAATGTAAAATACACAAAAATCCACTTCAATTCATTTTTCAGGCACAAAATCATATTTTTTACAATAGACACATATGCCGGGAAATGTCATGAATGCATGTACAAGCATGTGCATATACAAAAATTTCAATTTATGTAAATATGGAGGTCATCTTATGCATTATCATGCCGAGATAAGTTTAAACATTCATAACCCGTTCCAAATTACCATTTTTACCCTTCCCATCGGTAATGGGATGTTACAATCCCTCAAGGATTTAAAGCTTTGATACTGAGATAGAAGTTTGGAACAGTAAAAAATATAGAAAAATAGTAAAAAATAGACAAGAAAAGAAATAGACTAAATTTGCTTGTTTTTATTGACATACTTTAAGACGAAAAATAACTAGCCTATAAATAGGCTTTACACCACAATAAATCATATGAAAAGGTGTAGAAAAATAATAGATATAATTTAAACTAACAAATTGAAAATAAACGCGCAAAATTTGAAATTTATTCAAGAACAAAAAAAATCTTAACTAACTTTGAATCATTCTTTCCAACATTCTCCCTTGATTCAAAGTTGCAGAAAATTCAAATAAGATGAAAAATAACTAGCCTATGAATAGGCTTTGCACCATAACAAATCATTTGAAAATGTGCAAAAAAAAAATAGATATAATTTAAACTAACAAATTGAAAATAGAGGAGCCGATTTTGAAATTTATTCAATATCTCAAAAAATCCTAACTGACTTTAAATCATTCTTTCCAACATTCACTTGTGATTCAAAGTTGTAGAAAATTCAAATTCCATGGAACACATCTCTCTAGATTTCTTATTTGTGAAGCGCATCTCTTCACTATATGACGTAATTCTCATCATCTTTCCAATGTTGACCATTTCTCTCAACAAATTCAAGAAAAAGATTCTTTTTCAGCCACTTCAACCAAATTTGCATGTTCATCTTTTTTTAATCTGTAATTCTTTTGCAAATGACTAAATCTTTTGCAGTTATAAGATTGAGGCTTTCATTTGCTTCTTGTTTCTTTATCTTCATAAGCTCTTATCTTATTGAGTTGGATTACTTTCCAGAGGTGGTAATTCCCTTTTATGTTCTACCCACTGCCACAAACTAAGACCTTTTCAATGAGTTTTCATCTTAATAGACCATACTAGATGATTTTCACCATTAAAACTTGGGGGTGAGATAATTGTTGAATTCCTGGCAGCCATGAGAACTTTATTTTTTGTATTTTCTTACTAAATCTCACAGTCCCTCAAGGATCTAAAGCTCTGACACCAAGATAGAAGTTTGGAAGAGTAAAAAATATAGAAAATAATAAAGAAATAGACTAAATTTGCTTATTTTTATTGACATACTTCAAGACAAAAAATAACTACCCTATAAATAGGCTTTACACCACGATAAAGTATGTGAAAATGTGCAAAAAAGTAATAGATAAAATTTAAACTAATAAATTGAAAATAAAGGAGTAGATTTTGAAATTTATTCAACAACTAAAAAAATCCTAACTAACTTTAAATCATTCTTTCCAACATTATCCCTTGATTCAAAGTTGCAAAAAATTCAAACTTTATGGAGCACATCTCTCTAGATTTCTTGTTTGTGAAGCAGATCTTTTCACTGTATGACACACTTCTCATCATCTTTTCATTGTTGAGAACTTCTCTCAACTAACTCAAAAAAAAGTTTCTTCTTCAGTCACTTCGACCAAATTTGCATGTTCTTCTTTTTTAAATCTGCATTTCTTTTGTAGATGACCAAATCTTTTATAGTTATAGCATTGAGACTTTCTTTTGCTTCTTTCTTCTTCTTCTTAATGAGCCCTTATCTAATTGAGTGTTAGATTATTTTTCGTAGGAGATAGTTCCCTTTCTTTTTCTACCCACTACCATAAGCTAAGACCTTTAAATGAGCTTTCATCTTAACAGCCCATACTAGATAATTTTCACCATTGAAACTTGGGGTGAGATAATTGTTGAATTGTTAGCAGCCATGGGAACTTTTTTTTTATTTTCTCACTCATCTCAGAGTCTTTCTAGGATCTAAAGCTCTGATGCCAAGATAGAAGTTTGGAACAGTAATAAATATAGAAAAATAGTAAAGGAATAGACTAGAAAAGAAATATACTAAATTTGCTTATTTTTATTGACATATTTCAAGATGAAAAATAACTAGCCTATAAATAGGCTTTACACCACAACAAATTATCTGAAAGGATGCAGAAAAATAATAGATATAATTTAAACTAACAAATTGAAAACAGAGGAGTAGATTTTGAAATTTATTCAACAACTAAAAAAATCCTAACTAACTTTGAATCATTTTTTCCAACAATCTTCCTTGATTCAAAGTTGTAGAAAATTCAAACTCCGTGGAGCACATATCTCCAGATTTCTTATTTGTAAAGCGCATCTCTTCACTATATGACGCACTTCTCATCATGTTTTCATTGTTGAGCACTTCTCTCAACTAATTAAAAAAAGTTTCTTCTTCAACCACTGCAAAAAAATTTGCATGCAATTCTTTTTTAAATCTGCAGTTCTTTTGTAGATGACCAAATCTTTTGCAGTTATAACATTGAGGTTTTCTTTTGCTTCTTACTTCTTCTTCTTCTTCGTGAGCCCTTATCTGATTGAGTGTTAGATTATTTCCCAGAGATGGTAATTTTCTTTCATTTTCTTCCCACTGCCACAAGCTAAGACCTTTTAAATGAGCTTTCATCTTAATAGCCCCATACTAGATAATTTTCACCATTGAAACTTTGGGGTGAGATAATTGTTGAATTGCTGGCAGCCATGGGATCTTTTTTTAAAATATTTTCTCACTCAATCTCAGAGCCCCTCAAGGGTCTAAAGCTCTGATACCAAGATAAAAGTTTAGAATAGTAAAAAATATAGAAAAATAGAAAAGAAATAGGCTAAATTTGTTTGTTTTTATTGACATAAAAGACGAAAAATAACTAACCTATAAATAGGCTTTACACCACAGCAAATCATCTGAAAATGTGTAAAAAAATAATAGATATAATTTAAAATAACAAATTGAAAATAGAGGAGCAGATTTTGAATTTATTCAACAGCGACAAAAATCCTAACTAACTTTGAATCTTTCATTTCAATGTTCTCCCTCGATTCAAAGTTGCAAGAAATTCAAACTCCATGGAGCACATCTCTCCACATTCTTATTTGTGAAGTACATCTTTTTACTGTATGATGCACTTCTCATCATCTTTCTATTGTTGAGAACTTCTTTCAACTAATTCAAAAAAATTTCTTCTTTAGCCACTTCAACCAAATTTGCGTGTTCTTCTTTTTTAAATCTACAATTCTTTTGTAGATGACCAAATATTTTGTAGTTATAGCATTGAGACTTTCCTTTGCTTCTTGCTTCTTTTTCTTCATGAGCCCTTATCTGATTGAGTGTTGGATTATTTCCTGGAGGTGGTAATTCCCTTTCATTTTCTACCCACTTCCACAAGCTAAGACATTTTAAATGAGCTTTCATCTTAACAGCCCATACTAGATAATTTTCACCATTGAAACTTGGGAGTGAGATAATTGTTGAATTGCTGGCAGCCATGGGAACTTTATTTCTTGTATTTTCTCACTCAATCTCAAAATTTCTCAGGAATCTAAAGCTCTGATGCCAAGATAGAAGTTTGGAACAGTAAAACATATAAAAAATAGTAAAGAAATAGACTAGAAAAGAAATAGATTTAAATTTGCTTGTTTTTATTGGCATATTTTAAGACAAAAAAATAATTAGCCTATAAATAGGCTTTACACCACAACAAATCATGTGAAAAGGTGTAGAAAAATAATAGATATAATTTAAACTAACAAATTGAAAATAGAGGAGCGAATTTTAAAATTTATTCAACAACTAAAAGAATCCTAGCTAACTTTAAATCATTCTTTCCAACAATGCTTGTCTACTCTCTCCAACAAAAACTCGTCATCTTCTGGTCAACCAGTAAACTAATTCAAGAAGACTAAATAAAATGTATTAAGAAGGGAGTTACAGGACAAGCTACGTCGAGAAGATTAAGATGATAGACGAGTAAAGTCCTTAAATAAATAACTGAAAGTGTTGCTAAACTAAAACAAAAATAATAAAGGAGACACTTAATGTAGGGAAATTGAGACTTATTTTAAAGTTTAGATATAATGAAATATTTGATCAATTTAAAGTTTAGATCATAGTTAATTGTATTTTATTAGTGTAATTAATTTCATTTAAAGTTAACAAATTAATTGTAGATCATTTTTTAGAAGATAAATAAACCTTATTAAAGTTCCAGATTGTATAAGTGTAAAATGTTAAAAAATGTATTTCTATTATGTTTTTTTAATAATTTGACAAAAGAATTAAAATATTTGCAATTTTTTATTTATGAAGAATTTTATTTAAATATTCTATTTAATCGCTTACAATCTTAAGATATAATTTGAAATGCCAACTAGTTTTTTTCTTTAAAATAACCTTTTAATTAAATATAAAGATATATTCTAATATTATAAATATCTTCAAGATTTCCTACTTGTTATAGCTTTATATACTTCTTTTTTAGCCCCCTATTGTAGGCTTGATAATTTGGTCCAAATTCGGCTCGACTTGAAGTTATCAAATTAAGTTTTTAGGTTTGATTGGGCCTTAGGCTTTGCTCGGGTTTTGGTTGCTTAAGCCAGGCCTAATATGAGGCTCAACGGAAATGCAAGACAACATTATTTTGAAAATGAAATGCCACGTGTCAAGTTAGACAACAGTTTCAAAGGAAAATGAAATGCCACGTGTCCAACTTTGTGACGTGGCACATGCTGATAGGATAAATGAGTTGTAAGCGTTTCCTATCGTCGTAACAACAAAAGAATCAAAGCCAAGAAGCCACGTACGATTCATTTGCAGTTCTAACGAAAATCCAAATATTGAAAAATACTGTTTTCAGGGAAGAATAAGAAGAAGAAGGCTCAAATTGAGAATGGCAGCCATGGCATATGAAGGCGGAGGAGGAGGCACGTTATCGGAGATATACCAAAGCGCGAAGAAGCTTTTACTAAGAGCTCGTGACGGCATCGAGAGATTGGAGCGGCTTGAGAGCTCCACTTCCAATGGCGGCTTCGACTCTCCGGAGCTCTCTTTCGCTGTTAAGAAGGATATTTCCCAGATCCAGTCCCTTTGCGTCGACATGGATCGCTTCTGGCGCTCTGTTCCCTCCAAACCCCAACGCGATCTCTGGAAAAGGTACAACCACTCGTTTCTTTGGTCGCGCTACAGAGAGATACCAAATTTCCGATAACTTTTCTCTTTGATTTCATGTTTGTGCCAATTGAATGTCTGGTTGATTCAAATTTGAGGCATGAATTTGACGGTACTCACCATGTTACTTCTTTATTCTTTTTTATTTTTTTGGTATAGTTAGTTGCATGTATCTAAATCTACATGATGTGCTTATGTTAATATTTGATACTTCTATTGAATTGTGAAGATCCTTAATTTATTCCATTTAAGAATTAGAGATTAGGTGTTCTTTAATTTTGTTGGATATGGGTTAGACAGAGTGCTTGATCTTGCGTTTTCTTTAAAGCTCCAATTCTCTGATTCACATTTCGAGTTTCTTCAAATTACTTTACGTATGTGTTTGTGCACGAGCAGCAAATGTTTATATCTCAGTCTCTAGGAGATTTAAGTTTCTAATGCGCGTCTTCAGAAGTGATCACGCTTGAAGTTCAAGTGCGTGATTTTTGTCTGAGCGCCCCCTTTTATTTTTATTTTCCGAACTCTAGGTTATTATTCACAAGGAGAGTTGTCAGTAAATAGTTTCGTGTCCTTGTGTGTTTTTCATTTTAAAGCTGTTTTTAGGGAACTGAGATACAATTGTCCAACATATAATCCAGAATCTAAGGGCCTCTTATTAATATTACTTTTTTCTATTACTAGTGAATTCCAGTTCAAAGAATTATCTTGGAATTTTTACTTTCAGCTTATGCTCAGTAGGAGGCTATGGCATGAATAAATTAAGGGTTGTATGTAATGAGGAATGTAATATAATGGATACTACATGAAGGAAGCTACGTAATGGGAATTACATGGATGAAGGGCATAGTTTTAGACATGATGTAGACGGATTTGATTACATTACGACTTTTGTGCACAATTGAATAAATGATTACGGTACACTTTCCATTATATTGTACAAAACACCATCTAAGTGTATTCTATACCCCATAAAATTTCTTCAAAGTCATTAACTGGTTTTGCACTTGCTGGTAGTTTTAAATGGATAACTTATAGCTGGTTTGACATGTTTGTAATAAACTCAACTTTTGTGGCTTATTTGGAACAAACTTTCTTGAAGTTTTTTTATTTTCATTCAAGAAACATTCACATTTTAAAGTTCATTTTGGAGCAGTGGTGCATAATCAAGTCTGTGTGCCTGTATGTGTTATGCCACAACTTTATATAAATTTTCTATTCCTCATTTCTGCTGTACAGAAAAAAAAAAGTACTAGAAAGGATCAACAAGAAAATGTTTTATTTGCATCCATCTCTTTAAACGAACCTCTTCTCTTCCTTCTGTTCTTTGTGTGCGTTTTTCATAAATGATGCAATTGACAGATTATGTCCTTAATCAGATGATTCAACTTTTGTTGCACAGAAAGGTGGAACAAGTAGCAGAAGAGGCCGAGTCATTGAAACAAAGTCTGGATAAGTACGTCTCAAGGAGTCAAAGGAGAATGAAGGAAGCTCAGGAGAGAGCAGAATTGCTTGGAAAAGCTGTATATAGTTTTAAATTGTTCTCTTCTTCATCATAGCGCTGTTGTTTACTTTTTTTCCTAAATGATTTATGTACATTCTAGAATGGTGATTCGGCTCATGTTTTGAGAATATTTGACGAGGAATCGCAAGCAATGACATCAGTCCAGAATTCCAAAAGGATGTTGGAAGAATCTTTATCAACTGGAGCTGCCATTCTTATGAAATACTCGGAACAAAGAGACCGCTTAAAGGTATCTATGATTAAATCTTAATTATTGCCCTTTAGATGCTGATTCTGGGCTATATTCTTCCCGAGTATTGCAAATCAAAGTGTAATCCGTTCCCTGTTGAGGGAAGATTATTAAATTTATTTGGACTGGTTAAGGACTATTTCTTGACGTTTATGACAATAATTTATTAGTAAGACTGATGCTATGCAGAGGTGCTGCTTTGAGGGAATTGATGTTTGAAAGAAATGAATAACTAAATAAATGCTTTAAATTGTTGTTATTATGACACGATTCTTGCAAAAAATACAATGGCATCTTGAATTTCAAATGGACTTTTAATTAGGCTGGTGCTAGGCTGTTTATTTGACTCACTGATTATAAATTATCGACATTGATTCCTTAATGATTAGCTGGTAAATGCCATGTTGAATTATGGATAAAAAAGGGCAATACTTTTACCTTCAACTTAAAAAGTGATTGTACGTTTTAACATGGTTTGTGATTTCTCAAGTTCTTCACCTGAGAGAATACATGTCGATTAAGAATCTTGATTTTGCATATAATCTTGAGAGAAGTTTTTCTCATTGAATTTTATGTTGCTGCAGAGGGCACAGCGCAAAGCTTTGGATGTTCTGAACACTGTGGGTCTCTCCAACTCTGTATTGAGGCTCATTGAAAGGCGAAATCGTGTTGATAGATGGATCAAATATGTGGGGATGATTTTAACAGGTGTTATCGTGTATTTCTTTGTGAGATGGAGTAGCTGAAGAAATGGATTGTCAGGTGTAGACTTGTACTCACGCAATACCATCAAGAGTGGCCGAAGTGTTCTTCATGTTAATTTTGCGCCGTGGCCTTCAAGTATCTTTTCCAAAGAAACCGAACTTGTAGATTGGCGTACTGAAGAAACAAATTCATACAGCATTAGTTACAAAGAAAGAAAGAAAGGCAATTACGTCTTTTCATAGTTTCTGATGTTCATGTGCGGTCAACAGAGTGGACGAAACAAAGTTCTTTCATGTGAGGATTGAGGATGTTTGAGATGCATAAACTTCAATGTCCATATTTCAGCACCGAGTAACTTGCTTTTCAAAGTGATTGAATGATCCAGTGTAATCTTAAATGGCAAGGCCTCTAAAGTAGCCAATCTTTATGTTATAGCTGGCTCAATTTATAGATGATTTCTCACCAGCTGTTAATGTAAGTCGTTCGACAAGAGAATGGCATACGATTCGAGGGATAAATGAAGGGAATGGTGGGTTACAATACGATGCCTTCAAACCGTTTTGAGAAGGATCCCAGAACCAGATGGATGTCGAAACTCGTTAAATGCATCTCTTCATTCATATGCTAACTTAAAATGGATTTGTCTGCCCCGAACTTATCCATGTTGGCTGAAATGTATGGTACGCAGATTTGTCCTCGTTACTTTAAAAATGGAACCACTTTACAAGCAATTTTTCTGGAATCGTGTGGCATAAGAGACCAAAAGAAGCAAATGTAGGCAAAGATTATTTTAGCGGATGATATCTCATTTCTGTGATCTGAGTTCTGGCCACGTAATCGTGTATAAAATGTTTGAACGTCTGACCCAAAAGATTAAGCAGCAGAATATCTTTGTTTTCATAGTAAATTATTTTTCTCAAAAGCATCAGATTTCCGTTTAACTTTCACAAAACAAATGGATTTAACGCAGAAGAAGGACCGAATTTGTTCTATGAAGCATTCACCTCTTTATTCCCTGATTTTTTTTAGTAAACCGATTTTCATGAAATGAGTGACAATTAGCTTGACACTCTTGGCGTCGAGCTCAAACCAAATTCTTCTTTTAAGTTGAAAAGTTTTTCAGTCAAGACCTAGGATTGGTTTACAGGAGGATGTCAAGAGTTGAGATATTATGGTTGCACTTTAGTTGATAAGTTTGGGAAGGGGTTAATAGATAAGAAATGAAAAGTTAGTGGTTGGTTGTTGATTATCATTATAGAAATAATAGTTTGATATCCCACTTTCGATGAATCCTCCGTACTTTCTATTTAGTAGAGGGATGAAACTCATTCCTTAATGATGACTCTTTTTTAAAAAAATATTTTTATTACTAATTAATAAAACACAATTAATTAATTAAAATATAATAATTTTTTATTTCTCAAATTTTTTTTACAAATCAACATATATCAATGGTAATGATAATCATTTCTTTTTCTTAATCAACTATTATAATTATGATGATAATATTTATTCTCATTCTTCATTATATTCATTCTCATTCTTATTGAAAGGATACTGAATTGCCTGATAAAAAGTTATCTACTTGTATTACGATATGTATGTGAATATATAAAAGAGTTATACGAGTTTGTTGTAACAACTAAATACTGAAATATCTATTAAGATATACATGAATATGTCCTATGAAGATATACATTGACTATTTTCTACTACGCCCCTGCAAGATGAAGTCGTAGTATGTGACCTTCATCTTGTTCCGAAAAATTTCAAACTTGTACCAAGACAATGATTTGGTTAAGGTACCCGCAGTTTGATCAAATGTCGAAACGTGAGAGACTTGTAGATGTTTCTGTTGCACCTGTTCTCTAACAAAGTGATAGTCCAAGGCAAGGTGTTTCATTTAGGAATGGAAAACCGGATTGGAGCACACATACGAACCTCCCAAGTTATCATAGTAAATTTTTGGCACATCCTGTAAGTGAACATATGGTTCTCGTGGTAGATTGCAAAGTCACATTACTTCTACAACAGAGTTGGCAACTGCCTGATATTCTGCTTCTGTGGAGAATCAAGCTACAGTACGTTGGCGTTTTGAGCTTCATGAAATAGAATTGTTACCAAAATAAATAACATATGCAGACTTAGACGTTTTGATGTCAGCATCTCCTCCCCAATCAACATCACTAAATACTTGAAACCTGAAATGTTTCGGTCGACGCAGTTGGAGACCATAGTCATGTGTGTTTGAGATAGCAAAGACTTCGCTTCAACCGTTTAAAGTGAAATGCAATCGGTTTATGCATATATTGGGACAATTTGTTGACTGCAAAGTTGAGATCTGGTCTTGTCAAGAGTATATATTATAGAGTGTTAGAGTAGTGCCCTAAAGGCAATCACCTTTAGCGCATTTTGTTCATAGTCATGTACAGACTTTATGAATAAATAAAGCAAAGGCATATTTCATTTATTTGAT
>JANTNU010000002.1:11649345-11662430 GCA_024752395.1 Erythroxylum havanense
TCCGTCTTCTTGCGATAAAATCGGGTCAGCTTGGTTTCCTAAAACAACCAAGTTGACATTCAATCAGAATCCATAGCCATAGACACATAATTAGCGAAATGCATACTTAATGACATCATAAAAAAATTCGGCGCCTAACAAGTTGCTTCTCGTTCTTCTTGAATAAAGAATTGATATCATTAACTCGAACGCTATTGTCATGCCCAATAAAGCAATCTCACTATTATTCCTATCTGTATATCTTAAACCTCCATGAATCTATAGATATCCGTCTAAAATTGCCCCTATGTAACTATTAAAGTCTTATCATAGGATTACTTTCTAGATGACCTCATCAAATGCCCCATTTGGCTTATTAGCCATTTTTCAACTAATTGAAAAGTTTAAGCTGTTTAACCATGTCAAATAACTAATAAATGTGTTTGATAATCAGCTGATTGAGTTAACTGATTGAATCCAATCAACTGATTTATTAGAAGCTCCTTCCCTTCAACTGATAAAAAATATACATTAATGACGATTGTAACGCTGCTAGAAGCCTCGTGTAAGAAGGGCTTTTAAGTTCATGGAAGAAAACAACATAGTTGTTCGATTTTGCAAATAGCATATTTGTTCACCTATAACTTTTCATTACTCTTTCTAGTTTTTATTATAATTTCTTTCTCTAAAGAAAATAATTTATTTAAATTAGTCATCAAAATTTTACTGAAATTTTGGTTATATCTCCCTCTCTTGTCTAAAAAAACCTTAGTCGTAGTTAATTACAAAATTAACTTCTATTTTTTCTATATTATGCTAATCTAAATTTGATCTACCAAAATAATTAAAGATACATACAATTTTAGAATTACAAAAAACTCTAGATAATACTACTTTTGATATATTTTTACATTTATTAATTATGAAAAATGAACCTTCTTTAATATTCTACAAAATAGTTTATAATATTTTTTAAAGTCATACTCTCATAAGTCATTTAACACATAAACGATTTATACTAAACAACTAATTTTACAAAAATATCTCTAATAAATAGTTAAATTATTCGCTGTTCAAATTAGTTGATATGATATGTTATGAGCTAAGTTAATATACTCCATTAATTGCCAAAACTTATGATTAAAAAAACAGAGTAAGCAAAAAGGCTACAATAACTAATAACAGAGGCTGCTCTGTTTTCTGTTACATACAAATAATGATTAAAAAAAACAAGTAAATAATCATTGAATAAAGAAATTATGACTTGTGAGCCCCAGTAGAATCTATTACAGCGAAAGAGAGGTGTGGGCCGTGCTGTGGCCTACACATCCCATACACGATTAAAGCAAGCAAGCGGCAGAGTATCTAATCCAAGTTGAGTCACGCCAGTTGGGGAGAGTCGTCCGATTCCGCTATAAAAGTATAACCCAAGTTCTTTTCTTTTCGTTATATTTTATTATCTGTTATCGAACACTAACACATAGATCTCTTCAGAATCTGCCCCCTTCCCTCTTGGAATTGTTAGAGAATCAGGTCCTCCAAGTCCTTTTATTGGGTAGGGAAGGAGGGCTGTTCTGGGATTAAGATCTCTCTCTTATTTCTTTTCGCTTCTGTGTATAACAGAATACTTTCAAGATATTGAAAACATTCGTTTCTGTATATTTTGGGCATAGGGAATACCCATTTTGTAAATTACTCACAGAATTGCAAAATTTTTTTGGGATTGTCGTGGTTGTTCATATAATTTGTTGGGTGTTTCATAGTACGGGAAAAGTTAGGAAATTTGATGGGTTTTCTCATTGATTCGCAAACGGATGGTGGAACCGGTGTCTGGGGAGGTTGTGTCAGGGGTTTGATAAGGAGAAAACAGGTTGATTCTGTTCATGTTAAAGCTCACGGGCACTACCAGTTAGCAAAAGAGTTATCGATTCTTCACCTTATAGCAATAGGTAGGTCTCTTCCTTCTTCACCTTTATTTCGCCTTGTCTTGTCCTGATTCAGTTGAAATTTGATTGGGGTTTGTGTTTATGTATCATTGCTTTTGTGATTTTGCGATCTTAAGGTTCACTGTTTGACAATTTTAATTTTAAGGGCCTGTGAGGCGATAAATGTTGATTACAGTAGATATCAACTATTTGTCTTGGTATTCAGAATTTTCCACTTAACATGGATAGAGGAAACATTTGGATGTTTAATACTAGTTGGAGATTGACCTTGTCTACGTAATTCTCTTTATTGGTAGCATCAGGAGATGGTTATTTATGTATGCTGAAGAATTTGGCTGACCAATTGCAAGATACCGATCTGCCCTTTCTTTTTTGATAGCTTAAAACTGAATTCTTTTGAACTTATCTGATCAGGTGTAGGCTCAACAATTGGAGCTGGAGTTTATATTCTTGTCGGAACAGTGGCCAGAGAGCATTCTGGACCAGCTCTTACAATTTCCTTTCTGATAGCTGGAATTGCTGCTGCTCTTTCTGCCTTCTGTTATGCAGAACTTGCAAGTCGATGTCCATCTGCTGGCAGTGCATATCATTATTCTTACATATGTGTTGGAGAATTGTAAGCATTTTAGCCCTCTCGCATGGTTGGGACGCAAGTTTAACTTAGGATTTTGACTTATTTTGTCCTTTTTCTAATAGGATGATTATTCCATCAGCTTTAGGTTCACTTCTTTACAATTTAAGTTCAACAAATGGATATATCATTGTGCAAGCAATTATCTATTTGCCTTTTTTTTTGTAATTTATCAAATGGCTATGTGCAGTGTTGCGTGGTTGATTGGGTGGGCTCTAATATTGGAATACACAATTGGTGGATCAGCAGTTGCCCGTGGCATATCCCCTAATCTGGTACAGTGAATTTGTCTGTTCGGAACTCTTTCTGTGTTTTGTTAATGTTTTACTAAATACTTGTCCGCGAGTATTCACTTTCAATTTACTCTATATGTGAAACTTTGAGGACCTAGAATTTCTCATGTTAAGTTTTAATGGTGCAGAAGCTTTGTGCTGATCTGTTGGTTTAATATTTGCACTGCTTGTATGCATTTAGGCTTTACTGTTTGGAGGTCCAGACAGTCTGCCTGCATTTTTAGCCCGTCAACATATTCCTGGGCTTGATGTTGTGGTTGATCCATGTGCTGCAATTCTAGTATTTATTGTGACTGGGCTGTTGTGTGTTGGTATCAAGGAGGTAAGTGAACTTCCTTCTTGTCATTTTTATTCTGTTCCTGTATGGAACTTGTTTGCTTCTGCTTTTTCTTTTTCTTTTTTTTCTTCTCACACTACTTAAATGAAATCTATTGCACAGAGTACAGTGGCTCAAGGTGTTGTAACAACCGTGAACGTTTGTGCCATGCTCTTTGTTATAATAGCTGGTACTTATCTGGGTTTCAAGACTGGATGGGCTGGTTACAAACTTCCTACTGGGTAATAGGCATCTCATGCTAAAGAATTCTCTTGAATTATCATTCTTGAGAAGAGGTTGGCTAATCTAATGTGGTTTGCTTGCAGGTATTTCCCATTTGGGGTAGATGGGATGCTTGCAGGGTCTGCTACAGTCTTCTTTTCATACATAGGTTTTGATTCTGTCGCCAGCACTGCTGAGGAAGTATGTGCATTGTACTGCCCTTTTCCAATTTCCCTCATTTATGCGTACTTTTATTTCCATTAGCAGCACCATAACTTTGAAAGTTTAAATTTGCAAATGTATGTCACAATTTATTTGACAGGTAAAGAATCCTCAGAGAGATTTGCCAATGGGAATAGGGTTTGCACTATCTATATGTTGTGGTTTATACATGCTCGTCTCTGTTGTCATTGTTGGTTTGGTACCTTATCATGCAATGAATCCTGATACTCCCATCTCCTCAGCATTTGCTAGCTATGGCATGCAATGGGCAGCGTAAGTTTTTGAAGTGGTCATCGATTGAGCTTCATTTTACCTTTGCTTTTCTATTTTTCGTTGGAGCTAATTTTGTCATGTATGATGTTTGGTTAAAGGTTCATTTTCCTTGTGGTAATTCCAGGTACGTAATTACTGCAGGAGCTGTTATGGCTCTTTGCTCAACATTGATGGGCTCATTACTTCCTCAGGTAATTAAAGCGATTTTGCATGTTTTTTTTCCAACAACAACAGTATGTGCTGTCTTAAATACTTTTTGGTAAATTTTGAATTTTCACCAATTCTTATTATTGACTGCATGGTACCTAATGACTGATCCATGGTCCTTGTACTGTTTTCTGATTTATGATTATCAGTTTTCTTGATGAAATGATATTTTTGATCCTTTTGATTACTTTCCAAAAGTTGAACTTCAATTTGTATTTACAAAGAGCTCTATTTATGTCTATTGTGAAAAATGATTTAGTCAGCCCACTTCTCATTTGATTTTGTAGATGAAAAGTAAAGAGTAACAAGAAGCCTATTACAGCATTAAATGTTGACAAAACCATATACTTTGCCTTATAATGCCCTGCTATGAACTTAAAATTCTAACTTCAATGTCGGAGTTTATTTTGGTACCCTATCTTGCATTGAGAGAGAGCCTGAAGTTAGTGACGAAAAGAACGCTGTAATAGCTGCCTGGATTATCTTAGCCATTGTAATATTGAGTAAAAGCTATTACATTAAGTCTCAACAACATATATCAAGGAAGAAAGATTGCAAGCTTGTGTTAATGGCTAGATTAAGATGCCAGCAAGCACATGCTTAGGAAAATATGTGCACGGTGGGCAGTGGGGCATGATTATAGAATAAATACTTGTGGAAGTTATGCTGTCACTGGATATCCTTTCCACTCATCTTAGTTTGAAAGGAGGAGGAGAAAAGGTGGAAGATGCTGAAGTCTCTCTCTCTTTAACTTCAAGTTTTGATCGTCACAGGATCCAACAAATATTAGCAGGGCTACTTTTAGTTTTGAATGAGACACAATATCTAGATATGAGGGAGGCTATGTCCTCTTGACTGATTGGCTTTCTTTGTTTTTCTTTCTGGTTAACATATTATTTAATTGGACTCCGTGTTGACTTGCCAATTACCTTGTGGTCTGTCAGCCACGAATTTTGATGGCAATGTCTAGAGATGGATTGCTTCCGCCTTTCTTTTCGGATGTTAATAGAAGTACTCAAGTACCAGTGAAGAGTACATTGGCTACCGGTTTTGGTGCTGCAATCTTGGCATTTTTCATGGATGTTTCACAGCTGGCTGGGATGGTAAGTTTTTGTCATCATCACTTAGTATTCCATTTCTTCACACTCATGAAGCCCTCCAAATTACAGAAAGTCAAGGATCATTTCTCAAATACTGTAGCAAATCATGTACTTGGATTAATGCTAAGAAGGAAGCACAATTGAATATTCCCCCTCTATAACCTACCCATGTAAGGGTGGATAATCCCCCTTCCAATCACATGGTCCAGGGAAACTGGAGACGTACTTCTCCCTTATTATGACCAACTAGATATTTAAATATGCTTACGAGTTGATACATACTTGTCTATTAAGCTCTTCTTGGTGATGCTCTTTTGCAGGTCAGTGTTGGTACCCTTCTTGCTTTCACCATGGTTGCAATTTCTGTACTGATACTGAGATATGTCCCACCAGATGAGGTGCCGTTTCCATCCTCACTTCAGGAAACAATTGATTCTGTGTCGTTGCGGTTCAGTCAGGGTACCCACAATATTGAAGGGACAAATGATGGCTCTTTACCTTTACTATGCAAAAAGAATGCACATGTTGAATACCCTGCAATTGTCAAAAAGGAAGTTCAAGCAAATTGTAAGTTTCTTTAGGTTCTTTCACCTTTACTTGCATTTTCTGGAATGTTTATGGATTCTGAGATCTTTTTGCTAATATGAGCACATCCCCATGTTAAATTTAATACACCATCTGAAGGAAGAGGAAGAGATCTGACATTTGTGCATTTTCCTATGTGAATGCCTCTATACTTCCTATTGGGCTAATATTTGTTCTTGATAAAAACCTGTTGTACACCTTTCAATGAGGCGTTTAAGCTCAATAGATCTATAAAGAAAAGTTCTCAATTTTCATCATAGGCAGAGCCAGAATCAACCTAGTAAGAACTTGAATTTCAATTATCTGTGCAAACATATCAATTAGTAGAACCCCATATGAAAGAAACAGATGCTGCAAATGAATCGCATACCTATTCTTCTGACTTAACTTTATCTGCATGATTAATTTATTCTCTTATGCCTAAACTTAAAAGTACATATATAATCCTGTATCTTTATAAACTGACTTGTAATCAACTGAGTTTTGAAAGTGAATGATAGTATACAAGCATTAAAACTGGGGTCTTTCCAATGCAAAACTTTCTTTGTTCCACTCAGGCATCTCAGATATGCTGATCAAAGTATGCAAAGGAATTTGTGGCTGTAAAATATTTCTTGATGTATCTTGTATTGTATCGCAAGGTCTATGTGGCAGATTCCGTGTAATTTAATGGTTGGCCTCAAGTCTTACCACATCTAATTTTCATCTTTTCTTTTATCATTTCAGTTGTCCTAAATGAAGAAAACAGACGAAAAGTTGCTGGGTGGACCATAGCATTCACATGTTTTGGGGCACTAGTGCTTACACATGCAGCTTCAGATACAAGTCTTCCAAGGTTGGTAGATGTATTTTAACCATGTTTCTGAGTTAAGCATTAATTGGCTACGGTGGTACTGAATACTTGAGCAAGGACATTGATAAGGGTAATACTGAATTATCTTTGTGAATTTTTTTTTTCAATTGTGGATAGCCACAACTTTAAACTCAGAGAGATTTTTTCTGTGATTGAAGTTTAAGACTCAGCTATACTGCTTCTGCAGTCTGGTGCTTCTGTAGTATGAGCTAATGGCCACATCCAACTGCATACTTCTGCTTTTCATCCTGAGATTAATTAGCTTCATGTTTCATCCATCAGGCTTCTTCGTTTTACATCGTGTGGGGTTGGTGGTCTTCTTCTTCTGTTTGGTCTTGCTGTATTGACCTGTATAGAACAAGATGATGCAAGACACAGCTTTGGCCATACTGGAGGTACTCATTCTTCTCCCTTTTCCCTTGTATGATTGATGCAGTTAGTTTTCTTGAAACAAAATTGAAATCCCATGTCAGCTTTTGGCATATGCGTCCTCACTTGATACATATGTCAAATCTGCAGAGACTTGGTTCTTGCCTTCGTATCTGCAGGAGTGCACAGTGTCCCTAAATTTCTTAAGGCAGTGATGTTGCAGTAAAGAATAGTTTCATGCTTAAACCAAGTATTGATTATATTGTTTCATCTAGTGCATGTAATTGTATATGAGATACATAATGCATAATTTATTTATCCCTAATGCTTTAAATGTGAGTTTCTAATGAGTTTTAAGCTAATTTAAGAAATGAAATTCTGATCTCCTTGCAGGATTTATTTGTCCATTTGTTCCACTCCTTCCGATCATCTGCATTCTCATTAACACCTACCTGCTTATAAATTTGGGGTGAGTAGACATTAAGCTATAGTTGCAAGTTACCATGTATAGAATCCATTTGATGTGCATGCTTGAATTTTTAACTGAGATTTGGCCTTGGAAAATTTTATCTGACACAACATCTTAGTTCTGATATACCACGCTTGGTCTCTCAAACTTTCAGTGTTGCTACGTGGACCCGTGTTTCCATATGGCTCTTAATCGGTGTGTTTGTTTATGCGCTTTATGGGCGAACTCATAGCTCACTACAGGATGCAGTCTATGTTCCTGCTGCACATGCCGATGAAATATATCGGAGCTCTGTTGATAGCTTAGCTTAGCTTAGCTTAGCTTAGAATGGATTGCACATTGCACCATCTTATTGTGGTTCTTACAGCAGAATCTCTTTGCTGTATAAAAAACCTCCCTTCCCAAATGTGGTTTGTATACTTTCTTTGTGAGCATAGACCAAAAGACGCCTCAGTGTAATATTTGTGCAAAGATGTAAATAGTCTGCAAATTAAAGATGTTTGTGTGTCCAAGGATGCTCTCTGTGTCTCTATGGTTGCATTTGTTTATCAGTATTATGATTTTGGCTGAGCATTTGAGCCATGAGCCAGTCTCATTGCTCCTTCAAGAACCCACTCATATGGAAGAGTTATATATTGTCATTTATTTGATTTTGGTGTTAAAAGTATTAGATTTTATCAAATTAGTTTGTAAGAATATGATTTTACCTTTACGACTATATATTAAGATTTTAAAAGAAAAAGTTTTATTCACGACTTTCTAGTAAATTTTGTAAATTAATTGTAAAGGAATTGATCTTATATTCATTTTTTAATGTTAAAAAAATCTAAAATATTTTTATCCCTTGAAAATTGTTATGTTTGGATAACAAGAAAAGGGAAAGGAAATAGGACTAGTATTAAATGTTAGATTCTAATAACTTTAAAAGAAAATAATGAAAATCGTAAAACTTATCTCTTAAATATTATATGTATTAACATATTTAATCATTTTTTATTAAAGGTTTTACTTATTTATTCTAAAGATTTTAACAAAGATATTTCTTTCTTCAATTTTAATAGCATAATCCGTTTTTCAAAAAATTAAAATAATGTATACTGATAAATTTGATCATTTTAAGAGATTTTCTAATTATTAATGAATTTCAAATTTTTTATTATCTATTATTCTATCACTAGTACTTTGGACACAAGACATTAAAAATGGACATAATTATTGTAAATAAATCTATATATAAGAAATTCAATATTTTCCAAGTATAAGTTTCAAGTTGATATTCAGCTAAGCTGTCAACATGTTGACGCTTGAAGTTGGTAATGAGCATGAACTATACATGAAGTTCTTAGGAGCCCTAAAATGAAGAAATAATTTCAAAGAGTGCTTTAGTTTGCAATAGCAGACACTAAAAGCCCCAGTTACTTAGCATTGCCATGCAGTACCGAACGTCAAAATTCAAGCACGTGGGAATTTTTGCAAGAACCACATTCACCCAACCAGTGTAGCGATAGACTACAATAAACACATCAATTTACCGCACGAAGCTTTATAACACATGCTAAGCATCCTTTTCACTTTTCCAACAACAAAGTAAATTCTTACAAAATGCCTCCATAAGCCCAACAGTAGAATTTGCATCAGGTACAGAGTTCATTAGAATGGTAAGGCCATGTTCAGGTTTTTGAGCATAGTCTTGGCTTTGATATTAATCTAGTAGTTCCCCATCTTCCACCATCAATTTTCTTCCACAACTCGTATGCACAAACCCATGAACTTTCATTGGTGTAACTTTCACCACGTAATACTGATGCATAGCACCTTATAGTTTTATAGAGGCCTCTCCTCTAATTACGTACTGGTCTAGTAAATAACATGTTAAATCCATTGCATATATTCTGAATAGTCAATAGAACATTATGTCAATGTATTAACAAAGAGTAACAGTCTGGGAAGATTCTCAAGAGCCAAAGTGAAAATTGCACCTAGCACAAAAATCAACCCAAAGGCTACCAATATTTTTGCAATGTACAAAAAGCTGATTCCTGGCTTGACAATTGCCTTCGTACTATGCGTACCATCAGATGTCCGCTGAGGAGAAAGAGGGAGATTCGATTTATCTCAGGTGAGAAAAGTGTAATCAAAGATTTCCAATATAAGGAAGTGAAATAAACACCATAATAACACCAAAATGATGAAATAACTGCTAGCCTTGTTCACAAAATACCAGCCTTAGAACCTCAAATTCCAGAAGATCAGGCTTAAGCCCTAAATAGATTTAAGTCAACATTGGAAGCAAGTCAAGATTGTCAAAATCGTGCTGTATGGCATTGCATGCACCTTATGTTTAATTACTGCTCACTTGAGCATTGAACTAGGAAATTATTGAACAAATATTTAAGATGTAGCTTATGCAAAAAGGCCAAATTGAGTATTATTGGTAAACCAACAAGTACATTTGCAAACAAGTGCAAATAGAAGAATCCATTGAAGATAAGGAGAGATATGACAGTTTGACTTAATTTATTCAGTGTTTATATGGGCGGCCTAAAGATACAATAGGAGAGAAGAGCTATCAAATTCAGAGGCAGAAAGCAGAAGAGAGAGCACTAGCAAAAACTTGGAACAAAAGGATCCTTCTAAAGGCCAGTCAAGGCAACATAATGTCTAATGAACGGGAGCTAAATCAAGCAGAAAGGAAAGATTCTAGCAACCAAGGCCAACTTGAACTCTACTACGAGCCTAATAAATAAATAGTTGATTGTCTAAGAAAAATTTCAGCGCATGTCCAAGTTTTTGAAAAAGCATGCAAATTTTCTTTATTGTGCTACTAACAGCTGACCAAGCAGTTAATTTCTAACTTTATTGTGCTCCTGATGGAAAAATTCTCAAAAAAATCTTTTGGAGAATGGAATCTAAAAATGTTTTAATAAGGCAAAACACTCAACGTAAATTCAGACCAGAGAATTTTAAAACTCGTACCACTTTATTAAGGATCTGTGTTGGAATCAGCTGAACATGCTCCTTTTTCCTAATACCTGCTTTTAGAAAGAAAAAAAAGATATTAGTAACCCAACATCCTACTGCTGTATTCAATAGCTGCTTAACAGAACATGAGACATGATAAGAGGAATGACTTACAACCATAATCCAGCTCGGTAACTGTTTGTAACTTCCAACCATCACCATAATTCACAAGAACTGCATCAGGGCCAAAACTTATAGGTTCTTCCCCATCCTTAACTGCTTCAATGTACAAAGCAACTGGGGCACCATCCTCCAACTTTCTGTTTATCAGAGAAACGGCAAATCCTGCCTTGCTACCCACTGCAAAGCGGCTAGTCTTACCTGAACTTTTGCACAGGACCTCCACAATCTATTGCATAAGCCAAAATCAATACAGTCAACATCCCTAGCAAAAAATAAAAGGGCGCAACTCCTCTTAAGTTAGTCACAATGATTAACTCCTACCCGATCATTGGTCATATTATCACAATCATAGCCTCATTCATAGTTATGGTGATATCATCTAAAAATCAACTAAATGAGCTTTCGAAACATCCGCCCCTATACAAGAATTATTTCATATCATCCAGTTCAAGAAACAGCTAGTCGCACAATCACAGTTTGCTTTCCATTGAATGCGCTTAAAATACTATTTCAAAAAGGGGGAAATCAATCTTTTTCCGAAGACATAAATCAGTGTCCTATCAGTTATAGTTACGTACAATTGAAAAAACTACGAAGTGAATGTCTGCCGATAACCCTTCCATGCGCGTCTACCCTAACAGGCCTATGATAATCAGCCCTATCCGAGAAATCCCAGAAGCCATCAACGTTGACATGAATCCTCATAACCACAGAAAATTCACCAATCTAACTCGCATTCAATTGGATAAATACATAAAAGTACAAAATTATATATATAGGCGGAGAAAGAAAGAGTACGGGTGAAGCAGGCAGGGTAGATTCGGGCTTTGAGTCTTCTTCTGCCATGGACATCAAAAATGAGAAAGGACTGAACAGACAATAATATGATTGAGAAGGGGACATGGGAGAAGAAGAGATTGACCTGAAATATGGGCCGAAGAAGCCCTAATTAGCAGCAATTGAATGGGCCTTCTAATGCAATTCGGCCTGATTTGGTTTCTCTTTTTATTGCTGCCATGGACACACAACTTGGTAGTAATTCACGGTTTGTTTGGATTGTGAGATTAGCGAGATAAACGAACGACTTGAAGATGCATTAATCGACCATTACAAAATTGACAGCACTGGAATGGTATGACGATTATTCTTCACTTCAATAAAGCTTAACGGATAGCGAAGAGATAGGAATTAACCGGATAGATGTAGTGAACAACAGGAGTCGGCTCTTGAAGTTTACTTCCAATGAATGCAGTCGTACAAAATCATTATTTTCTCGACTTCTTCTTGTTTGGCAGGTGTTGTCATTGATTGATTGATACATAGGAGATTACAGATTTGATAACATAGAGAACAAAGGTTATGTCCGATATTCTCTGCTTAACATTTTCTTCATACATTCTCGTCGAATTCTGCGTTTTTCATCTTTTCTTGGGGGCTCTAGCTCCACACATGTCAGCCTATCAAAGAAACATTGTGGTAACAAGAATATTTGCAAAAGAAAATATTTCAACTTGTAAAAGACTTTTTTTATTTTATTCGAAGAAACTCCGTAGACGGACTAAGTAGGCACACCTCTCTAAAAATTCAACAAGCACATCACTCTACAGGCGGGCTAAACAGACGCACCTCATCATTGAAGACCTAACTAGTTCTCCATCTACAGATAAAACTCCGACTACCTCAGGCCCTTACAAAAGGGGCTAATATAAAATCAAACCTGAGACCTAACTAAAATCTAGCCCCGCTCTTAACCATCCAGACTTCCGACAATAGCTGTTACGTGCAAACTGGAGGATAAAGGACGCATGAAAAGCAAATAAATAAAAGCAGCAGCTGCAGTCATTTTCTATTGGAGGCAAATAAAACTAGAGATCAACTTCTCGCTAAGGAAGGAAGCAGACCGAAACGGTTTTAAGCAATATTCCCCTCATCAATATATGTAAAATTCTGAAATGGCTGAAAATTTGTATATGCAAACACCAAAATTTACGAGAATTTGCATTTCTTGGAAAGTTGAAATAGGCATGGATACAAGTATAGGACTACAAACGCCTTCGAGATTTCCAACTAGAGCTCCTTATATTCCACCGTAAGAGTACAACTAAAAGACTGCCTTCCTACTTGACCTACGCAACAGTTCATAACTTAGTGCTTGTCCCAATCCTTCAATTTCTTATTTCCTTTGGGTTTATCAATTGACATATTCATCCCAGCCATTTTTGCATTGTACTTTGCCCGAAGAGGATCATTAAATGTCCACCTACAGAACAGACATCAAGAACAGATTCAGTAACCAATATGCAACTCGCAATGATACATTTAAAGGGATAGAAGGCACAGAATTCCGATAAATTATTAATGGAAACTTATTCAAAAGTGTCTATCAACTACTTCAAACAACAGTCAAATTGAAGATTTCAAGGCAAAAAAAACAAAACCCTTCTTTGAAAACAAACATCACAAGTCAAAGAAAGCC
>JANTNU010000002.1:11676825-11688466 GCA_024752395.1 Erythroxylum havanense
CACAATAACATCTATAACACAATACATATACAAAAACACTCATTTCATACATTTAATATTTCTAAATTTTACTAAAAAATCGGGGTCCAACAGATATTTTACTAATGATCATGTTCTTATACATGATTTTTTAGAACCATTATCTAATGGTAATAATACTTTTGATGAGTTCTATTCCATATGTGAGGCACCTCTAAGCTAGCCTCTTCAGCTTATAATTTCTAGGCTTGATTACATCTTTTACATGGTATAGACCTAGCCAATTTAAAGAAAGCTTCCCTTAAGAATTTATTTTATTGAAGAATTATAACTTCCATAAGATTAAGTCCCCGTTTTATCCCATTTTATAAACATTAAGTTACCCTACTCTTTATTGATGCACTTTGTTGTTAATGCTTGTAACTTCCCTTAACTCTTCAATTAGATTAAGTTCTAAACAAATATGGTCATCATTTTCCTAAAGGCTATATAATTGTACCTTTAGACTTAGTAATTTAAGCTATATAAGAAAAAGTCTTCAACTTTAAAGATGAGACAAAATGGTATTTCTCATATGGGTGTTTTTAATATTGTCTACTATGCTTTTATTATATTATAAATCTCTTCAACTTATATGCCTTTAGCATCCTCAATTTTTACTTTCAAACCTTATAGTACTCTTTTATTTATGACCTCAATTGATTTATAACATATGAAAATACAATTGATGAGAAATGATGTTTTGTTTTTAGTTTTTTGTAAGAATCTTTAAAGAACTTACTATCAAACTAGGTTATGTTATTTGTAATTATTAATAATGGTACTCCATATCTTCTTATGATGTTTTTCCTTAACAATCTTTTGAATAGTTTCTTTGTCACATTGTCTAAGGGTTTTGCCTCGATTCACCTTATAAAATAATCAAACGCAATAAGGAGGATTTTTAAGTTATTTTATTATAAGAGAAAATGGTCTAAGGATATCCACTACACATATAGAGGGCTTCTAATCTCACTAACTTTTGAGCATTCCTTCTAATTGTAAGCAAGAAATTTCTATTCCTTACGATCATATATGCTAAGGTTGATCCTCTCTAATGGGCTTTGTATACCCTTTCGTGTAGCTTAGTTACGACTTTGCATTTTAGTTTTATGAATGTGTCTTAGATATGATAAGGTGAAGGACTTTTTGAATAGTTACTTATCTGTGATCAAATATCACGAGGCTTAGGCTATGAGCCTTTTTACCTTTTTTGTCATTTGGTAGCTTTACCTCTCGTAAGTATTTTTAGATTAAGTATTCCTAATTTGCTTTATCTTCTTTTATCATAGTTATATGGTTAACTTAGATTGTTATTGGCTTTACTTGCTCCTTATAAAAGATTCCTCGAAGAACGACACCATTTTGGCTCCTATTTCTATTAGGTAATCAACGTTAAGGTTTTGTTATCTTGGTATTAACTTGGTCTTTATCTTTATATTCTCTTTTATTTACCTAAACTCCTCTTTATACTTTGTCAATTTATCTTCTTTTACTTCAGGTTGGTTTACTATAAGTTGTGAGTTTGAATTGAAAGTTATGAGCTTGGTTCATTGGCTAGCTTTAACCCACATAACTAAACTTTATATTATGCCTTATTATTAGATGTTTTTAGTTGGTGTTGCATCATGTACTAAATATTTATTCCTATTGATCCTTCCAAGTATATCGCTACCCCATTACCTTTTTCTTTAATTATATCATTTATATACATTATACATTTTGAGTGTTCATTATTAGGTTCATAATTATTATGGACATCAATACGTTTTTCTAGGGGTGTCAACATTTTAAGTATGAAATATGCTATAACTTATGATTTGAAAAAGCTTTTAAAATATATTTTATATTGAATTATATTAACTTAATTGACCATTTCACAAGTCTTCATAATACACATAATTTGTGAAGTGCTTTGTAAAAATGCAAAGGGAAGGCTTTGTAAATTGATATCCTTACTCGATATCCATGCAAAGCAGGAAGTCTTGTGCACTAGAGTTCATTCACTTTTGACTTTTTGACTTTCACCAGAGGAAGGCTTGTAAACATATAGAAGTTTTCAGACCTAAAGTAGGGTCTTCGCTTCCTTATTCTAATATCTTACTTATGTATTATATTAGACTTTTGGGTGTTATCTTATTCCTTGATCAAGACAGAGTCGAGAGATGCAACCAAATTAGCTTTATAGACATATAGTGGTTCCTAAGATTTTGGGTCGACATTAAACATAAAATCTTAAAATAATCCTTAATTATTCAAAGGCCTATTGGAATTTTTGAGTCCATTTAACTCTTTATGCTTTCATAGCATCTTGAGGAATGGCAAGGATCAATAAATAGATCTTGAGAGAACCTTAATAAGCTTGCCACCTTACCTGTCAACTTTTGTAGTTCTTTCAAAGTTCTTAAGTGCTTTTATGTGTAAGATTGCCTCAATTTTTATGGATTAAACTTTATCCATCTATGGATGATAAACAATCTTCCACATTATAAATTGGTTTCCTTCAATCTTTGTTTCCAAAATCATGTCATCTATATATACTTCCATATTTCTGCCTAGTTGTTTATGGAAGATCAATGTCACTAACCATTAATAGGTTGCTCCTACATTTTCTAGACTAAAAGGCATGACTTTGTAACACTAAATAGCTTTTTATCTGATAATGATGCCTTTTCCTTGCCTACCTCATTCATCTTGATTTGATTATATTTTGATTAGACATCTGTGAAGCTTAAGGTTTGGTGGTCTAAAGTGACATCCACCAATTGATTTATATTTGACCAATGATATATATATCCTTGGGACATATTTTGTTCAAATTTAAGAAGTTAACACACATTTCAACTTCTCATTTACCTTTTTAATCATGAAAATATTAGTGAGCCTCTTAGGATAGCCAATTTCTCAAATATAACATATGGCTAAATGTCCTTTATGTTGTAGTGAGAGTTTCTTTTTATTCAACTAGTGGACCCAACCTATAAATCTCAATTGGTAAATCGTATCCCATATTTAGATTAGACATCTAGGGGCAACTTATTAAAAGCTTTTTAGTTCCACTTTTCAAAAACAAATCCATTAAAATATGGAAATTTATATGGATAGTATAATCATCAAAACAACAAAAGTCAGAGATCACTTGGAAAACCTATAAAAATGAGTCAAGACACTAAGTTCTCATTTGGTAATTAGTAACAAAAGAATCATAACAAAAAAGGGAAAGCAAGAATTTGAATATGAATGGAATTACTGATTGTGCGTATTTGGTATGTATTCACTAGTAATGAGATTAAACAAGTTAATTGTTATGTTAGTATTTGATATCAAATATTAAAAATGATATGAGATAATTTTTACTCATATTTAAATATTATATTTTTTTTGTAAGTAATTAATAAAATATTTATATTTTATAAGTAATTAATCAATTTATTTTTTTAATTATTTATAAAATTATTAATCTTTGAATAATTATAAATAATTTTTAAGATAGGAATAAAATTAAATAACTACAAAAATCTTGCATTTCTTGATATAGTATTAATGGAATAAAATAAATAATTTTTATTAAATATAAAACCCGTAATATGTGATGTTGATATTAATATTAATATTTTGATCACAATTATTATTTTGATAATGCAACTTATATTTTTATGTTCTTTTAATGCTATCAAAATTTTTGTTTATTACAAGTCTATCACTTGTTAACTCCATAAATGTAACTATCATTTGTAAGCAACATAATGGTAAGTATGACATTGATCCCACGAGGAAGTAGTAAGGATAGAAAACCACAACAATATTAAATAGTATAAAGATAATAAATATATAGATGATTTTTAATCAATAACCATAACATTAAACTAAACAAATCTACTTTGATAATAGCTAAGGAAATAAATAATAAGACAGTTAATTAAAAGAGAATGTAATCAAATAGGTATTAATGGATGAGTACTTCCCCTAATAGAACTTTTAACTTCAAGATTTTAATAACTTATATTAGATATATTTTTAACCAACAGGACTTCCTAGACATTGAAACTACACTCTTTTGAGTTATAATCATTTACTCTCCAATTGTGTAACCTATATCTCTACTATGGCTAACACCATTTGTATGCATTATGCTCTTTGAAATTTTAGAAAAGGTTTTACCTTAACACTAAGAAGATTATGTAGGTTTGTCTCAAACATCTAGTTCAACCCTCTCTATCTACACTATGTTCCACTTACAAGTAGGCTCTCTCAAGTTGTCTACAGGTGAATTAAAATTAGATTTAGATGCTGATATGAATAAATCAATATTAAAACCAGAAAATAGCTCACATATCATAAATTAAATTAAATCAATTGATACAAAAAAATCATTGTAAGTTTCCTTACCTAAATATATAATAAGTGTTTAGACATAAAACATATTTAAAACAACAAAATTAAAAGACAAAAAAATTGAGAAATCATGGTCGAAGTAAATCTAGCTCTACTTCTTAATTCCACAGGGCTTGATCCACTAAGATGATATCTAGATCTTAATTCTCTAGTAAAAAAACAACTTAAAATTGATTGTCTAAAAGTTAAAGAAGCCTTTTGATGGCTAATCCTAGTTTTTAGAGATAAAAAGATGTTTCCTAGATGTGTTTTCTCTAA
Organism: Erythroxylum havanense; assembly: GCA_024752395.1. NCBI lineage: Eukaryota > Viridiplantae > Streptophyta > Magnoliopsida > Malpighiales > Erythroxylaceae > Erythroxylum > Erythroxylum havanense. Next base: position 11,681,497 of record JANTNU010000002.1, read on the forward strand.
AAGGCAATTAAAGTCCCATAAAAATTAGTATTTCTATACTCAAAATATACTTTACTCCACTTAGAACAATTGATCAAAGGTTGACCATAGACCTAAGTGACTCTTTCGGGTGATAGACATGACCTCTAGTATGGTTATATCTTCAAACCATGGATCTCACATGGTTATATCTTCAAACCATGGATCTCACTATCTTCTTAAAAATGAATAAACAACCTTTGATCAATTGTGCATCCTAATCGTAGATCTTATTGTTTCTTCTGTGACTTACTCATGATCTTCAATATAGCTATGAATTAGGTTATATCTCTTATTACACTTGATCTTTTTAGGACACGAGTTAACATATGGTCTTAGGTTAGGCCATATTCCTCCAAGAATTTTAAAAATTTTTGTTTATGATTTCCTTCAATTCTTAACTAATATCGTCCCAAGGTTCAACTTACATAATTAACTGAAAAGATAACAAAAACTAAGTAAATAATGTAACTTAGCATTGAAATCATGCAAAATACTTATGTGTACATTTCATGCACATCACGTGTGTTTGAAACTTATATCAAAGATTTCAATTTTTTTGTTTCAAAGGGGTATTTAAGCCACCCCCAAAATATTAGAAAAATCATTGACATGAAACCATTAAAAACGTTAAAAGAAGCACAAATCCTAGTGGATTTATCTCATTTTCTTTCTAGATGCGCTGAAAATTATCTCCAATTCTTTAAAATACTCAGATAAAATAAAAATTCAATGGAGATATGAATTTCAATGAGTCTATAAAGATATAAAGGATTATTTATAGAATTTACCTCCGCTTACCACACCTCCTTATAATACTAAGGTTTATAGTTGTAAATCTCAGTTGCATTGGAAGGCTTAGTTCAATCGCCATACCTGATAATGTGAGACTTAACTCTCAGATGTCCAAGTGAAAAATATGGAACATGGGAAAATATTTAACCCTAGTCTTAAATGGGGTAAAGGAAGAGCAAAGTGAAAGAATGCCACTTTTGCACTTAGTTTAGGATTGCTAGTTTACAAAGGACATAAAAGGCATATCTATTTTGAAAGTAAGATATTTCAAGGTCCATAAACCATATATGCTTTATTAGAGAAATGATTTATATTCATTATCCTATCAACACAAAAACTATGATAATAGTCCCATGCTCATCCTATTATCGTTGTCCCTAATATGCCATTGAAGCAGATTTTATACAACCCAAAAACATTAAGATGGATAATGATATGGCCTATAAAACTTAGCAAATGTGAAGTCAATTTCTCCTTATAAAAATCGGCAAATCCCAACTAATATCAAACTTTATGTTCAAATTTTGTTATCCCCATTAGTAGAACATATTTAAGTGAACCTACTATGAGAACTTTGCCTACTTGGATTATAAATGTTAATGGTGCATTAGACGAAGATTGAAGTGAAGTTGGAATTAATAGATAAGGTTAATTTTGATATTACAAAAAAACATGAGATCAAGTGAAACATCCCGTCCCCATACTAAGGGTTAGAACCTAGATTTCGATAATGGAGAGAATAACAATGCGAGAGTTAGAAAAAAATTTGCATTTTCATGCTCATCAGAATGTCAGCACACATGCATGTGAATTTGAATCTTTGCACACATGAAAATAATTGTACATACACTCATTAACATTTTGGGTATATTGAATAGTAATGGGATAGATTGAGGATTGTGGTTATAGTGAATGAGTAGAATGAAATGGAGTAGAAAGACTAGAAATAAAATTTAGGTGTTGGATTTGGTGAAGGAAAATACGTTGGAGAAGTTTACTGAGAATATATATAGTATGGAAGTTTTGGATAGTGGAGTAGAAAGTTATGATCCTTATGAGGGGGAGATGCTCAGGAGCATAGATGTATCGTCTGTAAAGACGTATCGTTTGTAAAGATGAATCGTCTATAAGGATGATTCGTCTATAAAGTTGTATTGTCTGTAAGGATGCTTCGTCTGTGATGACGTCATTTTGTCTTAAGAGTTGCATTGTCTTAAGTTGGCTTTGCTTTGTCTTAAGTTGACCGCAATCGTTTGCTTCCCGCATTCATCTGCTTCCTGCATTCTTCTGCTTTTTGGCTTTGTTTGCTTTGCCATTCGTCTGTTTTCTACCGATGTGACCTAAACGTCTTCTTTTGTACATTATTCATCTTATGCTTTCGTCTGGTCCATCTATGACCCTTTAGGTGATAGGCCTTCATTGTTTTCAAGAAAGTGTGGAATCTGCTGGAATTGTGAAATAGGATTATCTTACTAAACATATTTCAATGTTTTGATTATATCTGGACCTATAGGATTCCAAATGAGATTATTTTTGATCTGCAGTAAACTAGAGACATAAGATATAGGGGAACATGTTCTAGAAGAAAGTGTTGCAACATTGAAGAAAGTGTTGCAAAATGACTTCAATGTTGGGATCAAAATGAACATGTAAAGTTGACCCAAAATGATGTGTTATAGGAAAAATCTAAAAGTGAGTAAGAGGTTATGACTTGTCATTGCAGTGGAATTACTGAGTCGTAAACTTAAGTATAAATTATACTTAAGTGAGTTTTAATAATGGGAAGTGGATAAGTAGATAAGAAATGGACAGGTGTCAAAGCTTTAAAGTTAAGCTTTAATAACCTTGAAAGACAAGCTATTGTCCTTGTCTTTATCCTTCTTGAAACTTCTTTCTCTAGAGTTCCTCCAACACAAAGTTTTTCATCAAATATTCACCAAATTTAAACCTTGCTTTTCTCTGTTTGTCATCACTTCCACTCTGATATATCTTTCTTCTGCCCCAAAAAAACTGAACCTCCCTATCAACTTTCAAGTTAATGTACGTGGGTGCATGAAGGATTAGGGTTACGTAATTTTGCAGATATTGGAGCTTCAAACAAGTAATCTTATTATGATTATGTGAATGTGATTGACTGTATTGATTTTCGGACAGAAAGTCCAATGAATATACTGTGTGAATGAAATATTGAAGTGCTCATTGAATGTGAATTGGATGAACTAAGTGTACTTACTGTGATTGTTAAATGTGTTCTGAATGTGCATTTGCATATGAATGGAAATGCAAATTCTCAACTCTAATGTTAAACGTTGGACTAAATTCCGATGATATGGGAATGTGTTTAAATGGGATCATGCAAACGTAAGTGCTGCACTCCATTTCATGAATGCATGAAACATAATGGCTATTGTAACTATAGTAGCCATCAATCAGAGCTTAAAACTTAACGAGTGAAAACGAGCTTCGAGCTTATAAATAAATCAGAGCCTCAGGCTCAACGTTTAATGAGCCCTGTATCCCCCAAGCAAATAAGGGATAGTTATCAATGAGCCCTATATGGGACAGTTAGGCACTTGGTCACAACAAAGTAACAAATGGAAGGTGGGTCTCATATGCACTGCATATGCATAATATGAATGACTAAGTGTATTGAATGTAAAGTGTGAAATTGAATGTGAAACGTGAAATAATGTGAAATGTGAATTATGTGTTGCGTGACTGGGTGAGTCATCGATGATAGTCACTCATTGAGTTCGCAAAACTCATCCAAAATTTGCAAATATTTTTCAGAACCAGAAGAATACCCCATTAGGCTAACGAGAGTATACCTACAACATACAAATGAATGATAGAGGTCGGGATCAGTTCACGTTTGCATGGCATTTCTTTATTTTGTATTAAATTGTATATTTCACAAATTTTTATATAAATTTGTATTTCGAAACGAATAAAGTGTTTTTGTATCGTAAAAGGGCCCAAATGGCTATTGAAAATGTTTATGAATGAAAGTGAGCCTAGATTAGTTATGGATTTCCGCATATTGAGGTTGTGGTTTTAAAAAAAATTATATCAATTTTTGAATGATTGAGTGCTCTAGCACGTCACCCTCACGGGGCATGGGCTCGAATATCACCCATGATATCAGGTTCGGGTCTTGTGGGAGTTGGGGTGCTACATCAAGGACTCCGATAATTAAGTAGAGTATAAGGCCCAATATGTGGGATTAAAATGGTAACACACTTGTAAATTTGAGTTGCGAAAATTAAATCAAATTCGTACCTTATTGTCAATCAGTTGAATAAAATCTTTCTTGTTAAAGAAGAAATCATATGGAAGTATTTCATTTTGTATCATACCATAATAAAACACATGGAGATTCAAGTTGAACACATTCCTAAAGAGCAAAATAATATTACTAATGTATGATAGACATTCATTATTTTAGCACTATTGTGATAGCATATTGCTTGTTTTTTGAATGAATTTGAAGATTTGGTACTTAGTTTGAGATTTTTTTTGTCATTTTAAGTCATTAGTTTGCCTATATAAGGAAAAGAAGAAAAGTTGGAGGAGAATTAGGGTAAGATGCAATTTTGGAAGATTGGAGGAAGAACCACACAATACGACACAGTATTTAGTCTCGTGTTAAGAGTCACGTATAAAAATGGTTGCTTTTACTTCTCCAACACACCCTACATGTCCTATATTACCTCATGTATGAATAACACGGTACAAGGTCCTATATATATGTATGTGTTGGTGATACCAACTTACAGAGGATTATATATGGAATAAAAATTATTTCATTTTTTATAAGGTACGAGTCAAAAAAATGACAGTCTTTTAGCCTATGAACAATTCAAGAGTGGAGCTACTTTTCATCAATCTTAATCAAGGATTCACCATTCATTGATAAAGAAGTACTTTATCAATTCTTTAGAGATTTCAAGATTCAATAACATGCTTTCTTTATCTTGTTTTCTTTATTATTTTTGTTTTAATGTTCTTTATGATATCATAAACTAATTGTGATATATATTTAGGTACGTAGAACTTAGGATATGATATATTTATATTCATTCTTTGATTAATGAAATTCAAGTTTTTTCTTATGGTTTTTAATCCTTTTATATTGATTGATTCAACGGAGGGAAAGTGAAAGATTTAACATATACTCATGCATCAAGATTAGAGAGATAAGATGTATATTTAAGTCACGGTGTGAATAAAAAGGGTTAAATGTGAGCTATTTGAGAGAAAGTCACAAGATCTTCCTAGGTTAGGGTAAAACCTATCAAAGAGTTCATAATTAAATGATTCAAGACATTCTTAAGTTATCTAAATTAGAAAGAAATTTCAGTTGATTAACCTTCGAATAATGATTATATGTCTTCAGAGATAATATAATCTAAGTTAGGAACTCCTACTGGTTCAAGAAGCTAGAATAATTCATTAATCAAAGGTAAAAGTGAATATAGTGAAGTCCTATAAGAACTTGGCCTAAATATAGTTAATTAGTAGTTTGATACATTTTGGTTATTGATTGCATTGGTGTTTAGATTTTTGTTAAGTATTTTATTTTCACTATGATCTAGCTTGTTAAGTTTGTGGATAATAAGTAATTAACCCATAATCCTCCAAGGATTGACTTGTATTTACCAATGCTAGCTAGAACTATATTATATGTTTATGGTGAAACTTTACAAATTATTGACACCGTTACTGGGGATTAGGCATTAATATTTGCAAATTCATAAACTAACTATGTTTTGTTTAGTTTTTTTTCTGTATTTATTTATTTTTAAAACTCTCCTTTTTTACGTTATCTCTGTGACTTACTTTCATAACACAAATACCCATCGCCATAGCTACAGCATAATGGCAGGATGGAGAGGCCAATATTCTTTCGAAGAATACCATGTAATGTCACTCATGGAGATAATGGAAGCTTGGAACAGCATACATAGTAAAATGCATTTGAAAGTTGAATTAGTATCAATGACACACTGCAATATTTATAGAGGTGGCCATCATAATCATGAATTTCACGCGCCAGTCTATATATGGGAGCATCCAATTTGTATGGGAATTTGGCTTCAATATACCCCCTATATGGATACTTATAATCAAGAGTAGAGTAACTATTTCAACATTGCATTTGATGATCAAGCTTCACTCAAGTTTCTACAACAACAATAGTAAGAGGAGGATCGATGTCTTGAAGAGTTTTTTATTAAATCCGTTATTATAACGAGATATAAGAAACTTCAAAGCATGTATATATCATTACTTTCTAATAAACAACTTGTTGAGCTTGTTTCTGAGGAGTAACCATGTGCTTTTACCCTAATACATTGAGCTAAATCCTAGAGAGTATATGAATGAGATAATCTTAAGGAGTGAGTAGGAGCTAGAGTTAAAGGTTGAGAGAAGGAGGAAGTTGATGTTTAACAAGAGATAAAATAAGAGGAGAAGGTGGAAAATGAACAAGAAGAGCCAAAGAATATGGTTATTGAGGAATTCTCAACAAATATCTTAAGTTTTTACTTCTCAAAGACCAAACTGCCACACTCAATTGAAGATTCAGAGGGTTTTATTGTTACTTACTATACTGATATTTTGTCATAAAAAAGATAAATAACATAATTATTAGATATTATTAATTTGATGATATATGTCCTTATTGTATTGTAGCAAGTGGCCTATTTGTTGGTTAACAAACCTTTTTTTGGGAAGATAAATGGAAGCAAATAACTTATTATAGATCTAGGCTGAAGTGAGGATAAAAAGGTTCGAGATTACTACCTAAAAAACAAATTTGTTGGGAGGTAATACAACATTCTTTACCTTTAGTGTTTTTAAATTTTGTATGTTTCTGGTATTTTATGTTGTCAGATGTTTGTTTTCCTAGTTTTATATCATTTTCTTGATGTTTAATTGCTAAAATATTATTTAAGATTTCTAAGTTAATGCATTTTGATTTGTATAGGTTTTACGACCTACATATTCTTTAACACACCATTATGTTTAGCCCAGTGTAGGTACATTTAGAAAAATATAATAAACCACTTTTGTTGGATCCCGTCTCCGGAGCCCAACATTCGGACCCATCCAGCGTAGAAGACCCACAACCGAACACATATGCTAATCACAATAT
>JANTNU010000002.1:11761820-11785024 GCA_024752395.1 Erythroxylum havanense
GGGGGGAGAGTGATAAATCTGGTTCGAGGAGGAGAATCAATCTGGGGCGGTTCGAGGAGGAGGGATTGAATCTGGGGGGAGAGTGAAAAATCTGGGGGGAGAGTGACAGAAATCAGAGGCGGAATGAAATTAAACGTGGGCGGGTAACTAATTACGTGGACAAGGCCTTCTCCGACGTTTACTTCTCAAGGACGTCGTTGCTTGTTTTTTTCTACGTCTTTCGACCGAAACGACGTCAAACACTTCAACTTTCTTCGACGTCTAAACACGACGTCTCAGAATATTGGACCTTTTAATGACGTGTTTGTAGACGTCGTTAAAAGCTTAGCTCATTCTCGACGTCTACTTCTCAAACGACGTTAAAACTATAGTTTTGTTGTAGTGAATAGTCATCTCCTCCACCTCTTTCGAAGGTAAGCTGTGGGTTCAAAGTTAATTGTTTAATTTTTTGAGTTAATTAGTTGCATTGGCATGTTTAATTGGGTTTGATTATTGTTTTGTTAGGGTATTTGATGTAAATAATGGGAAGATTGAATTTAATTTTGCTTAGATAAGGTTGAAAAATTTATGCAGTCAAGGTGTTCAATAGAATGCTTTGTTCATGGCTTTATCAATAGAGACAAAAATGAATTCGGTTCATTACGGAAGCCTTCCTTATTCAATCGATATACTTGTATTGAAAAAGAGATGAAACACAGTATAGTTTGATGAATTTGTGTTGATAATTTGCAAGTGTATTTATTACCAAACACTAAAGAAAAGAATAGAATGTTTTTGAATAACATGAACATATATTAATTTGAAGCTGCAACATAAGCATACAAAACTTGTTTTTGAAGAAGAGAACAAGTCATCTATTTTTTTTAAGTAGGAGTTTACATAATATTTTTAATATCTTTTAAAATAGTGGAGTTATTTCAAAATTGACAAATAAAATTGATGCTATATGTCAAATAAGTTCATTTATTAATTAACCATATTTATGTATCACTACTTATTAAAATATGTAATATTAATTTATATTATTAAAGAAATTTTTTATTATATTATTTAGATTCAATACTAGTACTGAATAATAATAATAATAATAATAATAATAATAATAATAATAATAATATTGGGAATAATAATAATAATAATATATTTTATATCTATATTTTATAAAAGGGAGTATAATAATAAACATAATAAATATTATTAGTTATAGTAAAAAATAAAAATTCATTGGAAGACTTAATTTGTTATTTTTAACATATGCCTTAAGTGAAATGCTTTAGGGAATAGGTAGAAAGGCCCTTTTGCACTTTAATTATCGAACTAAAGTCATATTATTCATCCATTGCTAATTGTATGCTTATTTTTACAATAGAGCTTATTTTAGTGATGTCACACTTACGTCATTGTGCCTGTGGATCTTTTGTTGATGTGGAGACAACACTATAACTCTTATTGATAAAAGGGTTAATTAAAGTTGCGATTCAATACCTGAAATTTTATTTGTGGCAAAAATAACCCAACTTTAATATCCCTACATCATTGACTAAATTGACAATAGACATGTAGTATGGAGGACCCAATTTGCGTTGTCGTTATTGGTTGATATAGAAGTGTATTTTTATTGTAGGGGACCCTTATTTCAAAAGGGGCATGTCCATTTTATAGGAGAAATGCTGCCAAAATTTTAATAGGATCCTTGTAAATTATGATTTTGTAATTAAAAAAAAAGGTCCTTAGTTTTAACTTATGATCTTATTATGGAGGAGACTTATAATTATGCAAATTATTGAGGATAACACTTGATGGTTGAATTATTTGAGTATAGCTAATGACCTTCATTTAGTATAACATTTCATGGCAACTATTTTCATATATCCCGCTTTCTAATTAAACTATAAATGATTTTGTTGTTGGTTTTCATTCTAGCTCTATCATCATCATCTACCTTGACATACTTTAGGAACACCTCTTTGCGTTTCAATTGAGGTCAGTGATGCTTTTTTAAATGATGACGTTTTCTGTACTTGTTATGTGCACATTTTTTGAAGGCATGTTTTTTAGAAATTGTAAATGTTAAACGAATTGATTAACATATAGGTATTCATAAAAATTTTCATATTTTAATTAATACTTATTTAGCAATTGTTTGATATTTAATATTCGTTAAATATCAAATTGTGATCAATCATTATCTTATGACATATATGATTAGAAACATATATGTTGGATATTCAGTTTAAATATACTAGGAGCGTAGCTAGGATTCAGAACGAGAATACCTGAAGTTTAATCACAAGTCTTATATGACATGTTTTGTTTTTATGTGGCTAATATAGCAGACTAACTTTGGATTTGCTGGTTTAAAATAACAGTTCTCCATATATGAGTTTCTGCGATAGATCTTGGATGTATAGATGATTAACCCCTGATGGTGTCATTAATCCTGAATTTGTTGAGGGAGTTGATGCGTTTATTCATTATGCATCTTCACAACCTGCATATATGGATGGGTCAAAGATCATATGTCCATGTAAAACGTGCAAACACAAATGCTTCCTTACTATTGATGAAGTTAATTTGCATTTGCTGAGAAAATGCTTTGTTCCCAATTATTTTGAGTGGACACGACATGGGGAACTATTGATTTCTAGCAAGTCAAGGAGAAATGAAGCACAATCGTTTGTCAACTTAAATGAATATGACGGGGAGGTTGGATTTAGAAGAAATTAAGTTGATGGAGCTGAAAAATCGTACAAGCAAATGGTTTACGATGGGGTCGGTCATACATTTGAGGCAACTACAGAAAATTTTCAAGAAGAACCTAGCCCACAAGAAAAACATTTTTTTGACTTACTACAATAAGCTGACCGAGAATTGTGGCCAAATTATGAGACAATGACCCAATTGTCATCCATTGATCGAATATTGAATATAAAGAGTGAAGGGCATATTTCGGATTGTAGTTTTGATACAATTCTGGAGTGGTATAATGAATCATTGCCTCCTGATCATGCAATGGTTGATAGTTTTACAATATGAAGAAACTTATTAGGAGTTTTGGTTTGCCTGTGGAAAAGATTGATTATTGTCAGTTGGGATGTACATTGGATTGGGGAGATGATGTGAACTTAGAAGAGTGAAAATTTTGTGGTGAACCTAGGTTTAAGCCAAGAAAGCGTTCTATGAAATAGAAATTAGTTTCATAGAAGCAGATGTATTATTTCCCGCTCACTCCGAGACTTCAGGGACTTTTATGCTTCTAATGTTACTGCATCTCACATAAGATGGCATGTTGAGCACGAACAGGAAGATGGAGTCATGAGCCATCCATCAGATGCATTGGCATGGAAAAATTCAATGACACACATCTTGATTTTACAGTTGAAAGTCGAAATGTTCGGTTGGGATTGTCGACCGACGGATTCCAACCTTTTAGTCAATCCTGATAGCAATATTCTTTATGGCCAATTATAATTACTCCTAATAATTTGCCTCCTTGGATTTGTATGAAAGAAGCATATATGTTCTTGACGGTGATTGTGCTAGGGCCAACAAATCCAAAGCAAAAAATAGATGTATTCTTACAACCATTGATCTCTGAGTTGAAGCGACTTTGGGAATATGGTATTCAAACATATGATGTTTCCTTGAAACAGAATTTTATGTTGAGAACAGCTTTGATATGGACCATTAGTGACTTTCTGACTTTGGCCATGTTATCTGGATGGAGCACAGCTGGAAAATTAGCTTGTCCTTATTGTGGCAATGATTTTGATGCATTTTATCTTCCAAACGAAGGCAAAATATGTTGGTTTGACAATCACAGAAAATTTCTTCCTTCAGATAATTCATTTCGGCACAATAAACATAAGTTCATAAAAAATAGGATGCTCAACACACTTCCTCCTTTTATAAAAGCTAGTGAAGAGATTTTGTAAGAGATTGAGGAGTTAGGCTTACTGAAAGTAACATAATTAGAAGCCGATGAAGTAAATACAAGCAACATTAGTCAGAACTTTGGTTGGCGAAAACGAAGCATATTTTGGGATTTCCCATATTGAAAAACGAATTTAATAGTCATAATCTAGATGTGATGCACATTGAGAAAAACATTTTTGACAACTTGTTCAATACCATTATGAACATTGAAGGGAAGAAAAAAGGCAATGTAAAATCTAGAGCTGATTTGCAAATTTTTTGTAGAAGAAATGAGTTATATAAAGATCTTCACATCAGTAAATATCCAAAAGCATGTTACATTTTGGATAAGAAACAAAAGGAGCTTTTATGTGAATGATTGCAAAGTCTAAAGTTTCATGATGGTTATGTTTCAAACTTGGCTAGGTGTGTGGATCTCAGGAAGAGTCATGATTGTCATGTATTTATGCCAAGGCTAATCTCAATTGCATTTCGGGAGTTGCTACCTTCTAAAGTATGGGAAGCTATAACAGAGTTAAGCTTGTTTTTTAAAAGCTTAACATTAGTTGAAATCAAGTATGATGAAATGGAAAAACTAGAAAATGAAATTCTAGTTATTTTGTGCAAGTTAGAATGGATTTTTTTCTCCAAGCTTCTTTGATTTTATGGAGCATCTACCTGTGCATTTAGCACATGAGGCAAAACTAGCCGGTCCAGTTCAATATCGATGGATGTATCCATATGAGAGGTAACTCGACAAATATTATTGCAATAACCATTATTATAAGCTTTTTCTACTCAATCCGTATGAGAGGTAACTCGACATTGAGGCTGCACATGGTTATATTTTATTGAACTGTGAAGAGGTTATTCCTTTCATTCAGTAAGTTCAACATGATTATTTCTTTATTGAAAATTGTGTGTTGTCCATTACTAAAAACTTATCATTATGTATTTAGATTATACGAGATATTGTTACGTGAGATAATGTCGGGCATCACACAGGATGGTATAAATAAAGAAGTTGGAAAATACTTTCCTAGATGGTTCAAGAGTTTTGTAAGTTTTCACTTACAAATATTCTTAATTATAGTTCAAAACTATATTTAAGTGTTCTCATGACATTATACTCTTTGCTATGATAAATTCATTTATGTATGTCTTAGAAAATCTAATAGAGAACAAGTTCATTCATGATCTTGTGAAGGGACCTTTACGAACTGTTAAATCATATTCGATGTATTTCGTGAATGGATACAAATATCATACAGAATCTCATGGACATAGCATGTCAACAATAAACAATGGTGTTTCGATATAGGGAGAAATGATAGATTACTATTGTAAAATTATTGAAATACTAGAAGTTGAATACCCTGCTTTGCCAGTGCCGAAATGTGTGATGTTTAAATGTGACTGGTATAACCCAATACCAAATTTTGGAACAAAAGTGCATAGCCGATACAATCTAATTGAAATCAACTACCGAAGAAGATTAAAACAATTTGAACCTTTCGTCCTGACTACACAAGCGAAACAGGTTTGCTATGTCCCTTTTCCAACCTTACGATGAGATAAGACAGATTGGTTGGTGGTTTGCAAAGTAAAACCTAGAGTTTTTATGAATCATATGGAAGAGGAGAGCATAGTCCTGAAAGTAAGGCATTTTAGGAAGATGCCATTTTTATCAATGCATCTGTCACGTATGACGATAATGAACCTTTGAACGATCCATCTAATAAATATGTCGATATTTCTTCTACAGAGGATGACAAAGGTCAGAGATCTGAAGACGAATCGGAGTTTGATTCTTATTCTTCCGAAGAATAAGATGATTGTAATTTACAATTAAGTTTTGATAGTGATTAATTTATGTTTATAATTGAATATTTTAATCAAAAATAACATTATTTGCATTTCAATATATTATGTAAAGTCTTTCATTACAATTCTTATTCAAGGAATGTCGACATGGCGACTGGTTCCGGATGGTAGTAATTCTTTTCGTTAGGAGGAATATGGAAAAATTGTTCTAACCCAAGGAATCAAAACCGTAGAAAATATCGCTACATCATACACTAAAAATTGTTTGCCTTCCACAGCCGATTTGTTACTTGAAGGTGTTTAGTATGATCTGCACAACGTCTCTTTCCTTATTACGTACATCTCATTTCCTTTGTTGAAGTTATTATACATATTCTCATTTGATTGTCTATCCTACATGTTGAAGCTTCTTTTAAAATCGACGAGGAAATGTATGTTGATATAGGTGAGAGCGATGTCATAATGGCCTATAAAGGATTAGGGAGATCGGGTCTTGTTGAAAATTCGTCATTTCCTCAAACCTCGTATGGATAATCACATATGCATTAATACGTAGTTTTTTTTGTTTAACAGATTTCTAATATCACAGTTTCAAAACTACTTAACTGATTATGTTTTAGGTAAATATGTTCCCATTAGTAGTTCATCTAGAGAATTAGTCTTCCATAGTAAGAGCGGCAACTTATTCACTGTTTCTTCACCAAGTATAGCTATAGCTTCGAAGCTATTGCAAGAAGGTATTCAAAAGCTTACCCTTGGTGGAAGAAGTTTCATTGTTTCCATTGGTGCGTTTGAACACGGCAGGACCCTTCTCGGGAATCCAGACATTGGGGACTCATTTACCTTTACCGACTCCTATGTCATATAGAATCAAAAAAATTAATTATATTAATGTGATTTTTCAATGCAATACATTATTACACTAAGCTTTCAAGTTGATTTATTGTTGTATCTGTAAGACTTTGTTAAACAATGCATAATTTTATTATTGTTAAAGTTGATTTATTGTTTTTAACAATTTATTAACTTTCAACTCCATTGCCTTATTTTCTTCTCTATATATTATGTAAAATATTGTTTTCAAAGTATTAATTATACTTGTAGAGAATTGGAAAAAATTGAATTTCAGGTAAAAAAAAGGGACCAAAGCAACAGTGTGAGGTTATGCAGCCGAGGTTTAGAGCCACGTTCGGAGAAACTTACTGTGAAGGTGGTTCGTCACAGTCTGTAGCTCGCACTGACTCACCTCCTCTGCCTCCAAGTTCGACAGTTGCAGATGAGGCATCACCTACTGCTCCTCATGCTACACCATCCCCTTGCCCAACTCATATATCATCCAATACCTATTTATCGGATAGAGGAGTCGTCCGCCAGCCTACAGCTGAGGGACCTGATGGAAGGAAGTTTTTAACAATTGTCAATGAACAGTAAATGAAATCACATCACTCACAATTTGCTTGTTATTAAGTGTTAGGTTTATCAGTTTTTACATAGTATAACATAATTTGTTATATTACGTTGGTTCTGTCTAGACCGAGTTCTAGAAATATAACTTCCACATTTAAGCAAAGGATTAAATCTGAGGGTTATGTGTGGAAGTATATATCTGAGGCCACCAAACAATTTTATTTTTAGGAGTTTGAGGTACAAAAAATATTTATTTTCTTGTTTGTTATATTGATTTATATACACAAATTACATACATATTATTACATTATATCATTTTTGTCTTTTTATTTCAGAAAAAATGTTATTGGGATTTGTTGGGATTTCTACTGCTATTATGATATTCTTTAAACAGAAACTTAACAAAGATTTGTTATTTTGCAGAAATATAACTTGCCGAAATTAAAGAAGACAGATTTACTTGGTTGGATAATCAAGAACTATCTACATCTAAGGTTCCCACCTTTGGTGGTGAAGATTTTCACTAAATGAAGAAGAAAAATGAAGAACAAGTACAGAGATTTGAGTGTTCTGTGGAGCACCTGCAGCAAGAATCCCTCAAGCTCACCAGTACCCAAAATGGTACTCTAGCACTCTCTAAATTTTTCTTCTCAATGTTTTCTAACTCTCTCAACTAGTGAATACAATGAACAATTGAAGATCAAAAAAACTGTGTGATGTACTGTTGTTCTATGTCTGATGCTATTGCTTTGGACTTTTATAGCTAAAGGAGATGAGGAATGAGGCTCTCAGATTATCTTGCTTGAATCAGACCATTAGCATGTGCATGTCACGTGGGTTTTAAGTGACTCCCTCTATGTCTGCCCATTTTAAATGCTTCTGAAGTGCTTCAGTGGGTTTTGTTATATTGAGCTTGATTAATAAATGATACGATAGTGCTTTGGTTGAGTTACTTCCACGTGGGAGTGACTTAATCAAGCTTTTTACTTAACCTTTTTACTTCAGCTGTAAGGTGTCATGTGAATGAGGCTTTTTTCCTAAGTCATTTTGTCTCTGTCCATCATCGAGCTCTCCATTTTCGACTCCTTCATACACCAGCAACCACATGCTTCTATTCTTCATTTATTCTTCAGCTTTTGTTGTTTATGAGTTATAGTTGATGGAGTATATGTGATCCCCATCACAGGATTCTTTTTTCAATGCCAACATGTATAAAGTATGAGAAAAGAAAGCTAGTACATGTTATCGGGACTTAATTAATGCGATACGCAAGGCTAGTGCACGACCGTGTTATATTTCGAAGGAAATTTGGACTCGTTGGATCGAGTATTGGACATCAACTACAGCAATGTCCATCTCAGAGCGTAACTCCACTAACATACGTGGAGGTTGGGGGGTGAGTGTCTTCCAGTACATACGGGAAGATCAATTACCCACTACGAGCATACACATAGACTTGTAAGTATCTAAACTTGACACCTATTTTATACATATTTTGCTTTGCTGTATTGTACATAAAGAATATGGTAGAAATGTCTAGTGCCGTATATGGCTGTGTGAAGATATTTTATTTGCTAAATAGGGGGCAAATATGATAAAAATACAGGAAACTCTGCCAAAAAAATTTTAAATTTTAGTTCACATCTGACAATTTAGGATATACATGTAGGAACAGTCATTGGGCATTAAGCCTACACCTATCCAATTGTTTTTGCACACCTACACGAAGAAACATGATGGTGTGACATTTATCAAAACCCAATGTAGAGAGCTGAATGTATATGAAATTAATACATTTTTATAATTTCGTTATAATTTTGTAACAATAATATTCCCTTACTAATGTAAACATTGTTTTCTAATAGGACCAAAGACAGCAAACCATTCAGCGACAGTCTTAGGAGGAACTACCTATAGATGAGACTCAGATGTATCTTGATGTTGTGGGTGGTAGGGATCGCCGTGGAAGAATATTCGGACTAGGTTCATATGCGAACATATGTTTTTCGCGCTCTTCCCTGTCCACTATAGCAGCATCTGCTAGGCCTACGCACAGCAATGAAGTAACCGAACTTCGGGCCACAGTAGACACATTGAAGAAGCAGATAGGGTATTTGACATAGGCTAATGTGAATCAACAGATGGAGCACATGGAGCAAATAGCTAAGATGAGAGAGGAGATGGAGCAGGTGGCAAAGATCAGAAAGGAGATGGACCAAGTGACAAAGATGAGAGAGGAGATGGAGCAGGTGGCAAAGATGAGAGAGGAGATGGAGTAGATTGCTAAAATGAGAGAGCAGATGGAGCAGACAGCTAAAATGAGAGAGGACATGAAGCGGATGGCTAAGATGAGAGCAGAGATGAAGTAAATGACTAAGATGAGAGCAGAGATGGAGCAAATGCCTAAGGTGAGAGAGCAGATGGAGCAAATGGCTAAGATGATAGAGCAGATGGAGCAGATGGCTCAGCTTAGACAAGAGATGGAACAATTGAAGGGGAAGCTTAGCAGTTCAAAGCATCCATGATCACCACGACATTAGCTTGTTCTTGTAATTTTCTTTCAATTACAAACATAAGTTATGCACAATGTATTGTTTTTATTATCAATTATTTTCTGATTAATCAAAAAAATTATACAAATTAATTTATTATGACCAGATAATTGGTAACTATTAACATTATGAATTTATCACAATATCATGAAATTGGAATAATTTTAAAAAAATTTCTAACCTGTTTTTACCGACGGAATAAAAATATCGTCGGTAATTCTGTTTTCAATTACCAATGGTAAAGCTATCACCGTCAATAAGTAAGTTGATGTTTCCTATACATTAGCTTCGGTTCACCGACGATATCATTTCCGTTGCTAAATTTTACTTACGTAAAATACCCCGTTGGTAATATATTTTTGGGCGTCGATAAATTTTCGATGGAATATTGTCGTCTATAAGTTTAACTACGATCCTTTTAACGACGATTTTGTTCGTCCTCAATTTTCGTCGTTAATCAATTTCACCGACAGAACATTGTCCGTTACGGACAGAATTGTCCATTTGTAAATAATTTATTTCTTGTAGTGATATGTTGGCTAATGTTTTGACTGGTGGTAAATTGTCATCTTGGCGTACTTATGATTTTTTCTCTACACCTAGTATTGATTTTTATGCTTCTTTATTCGCCAAGATTGATTGCATTGATACAGATAACATGGTGGTTGTGGCTGTTGTGCTTAACTTCTCTGTTGAATGACGTCACCTTGGCTGAAGGGTTTTATGCTGCATTTTTCTTTGATGTTTTTGTCGTTGATTGAATGGTCTTGCAGTTGAGATTTGTCTCTTGGTTTATACGATACTTGGTTGGGTTATTTGGGCATATATGTTGTGTTCTGATTGACATCGTGTTCTTTTCTTAGCTGGGCATTCTTCTATTATTCAACAACAATTGAGGGTGTTCTTTGAAAATTTTGCAGTTTATTTATTTTTTGGTTTTCTTATCATTCTAGTGTTACTATTTATTATCCATTGTGTGTTGATTGTGTGGATGTCCTTTGTAATTTGTGGTGTAAGAAAACTCTAGAAGTTTTCGTGAGCTGCTATACTTGATCTGTTTCATGAGTTTTTTGGGTTGTCTTAGTGTGGTTTTTTGGATGAAAAACATCCAACAGTTTTTGTGGGTTTGAAGCTATTTTGTTTATGACGTTTTGGAGATGAAACGTTTGTTTGTTTGTTCATTTGTTGACTTTAGTAATTGTGTAGTCGTAAATTTCCAGTTGAGTTCTTTTTTGTTTTTGAACAATCTTTGAGGGCAATTTCAACAATTGATTTTTGTGGTGTTTGTGTGCGTTTATGTTGAAGTTTGTTTAATCACTTAACTTGTTTATTTTGTTTTGTTATCATTAAATTTTGTTTAAGAAAATCCTCTGTTGAGGTTAGTACGAGGTGGTCATACTATTAGATATGAAATTCTTTCACGAGTTGTTAGAAAGAGGAGAATATTAAGGGTCGAGTATGTCAGCACAGTAAAGTCCTGTATAAAAATAGTTGTTAATGAAAGCATTAAGCTGAGTGAGAGCCCACATATGTAAGCAAAGTATATCAAATTATATTACCAAATTTTTAGTATTAATTTGTTATTTCACTTTTGATTTTTTAATTCCAGTTTTGTCAGAAAACGTATAATGCTGCGGCCATTCATAATAGATCCTTAGCGAAGTTTTTTAGCAAACTGTGAAATATAGCACTTTTCTGCGTTTATGGTGCCTTTATTTGTCTTCTGTACGTGTACCCACGTTTGCTGTGATCTCACTTTTTGTTTTTCCCAGATTGATGCCTGGTTTTTTTGTTTTGCTTCTCTGCATCTCTAACTGGGTTTTTGCTTTTCAAAGTTTGCACATTAAATTTAAAAAAATGAGCACTTGAATTGATTATGCTTATATAAAAAAATATTTATTTTAAAATATTAAGATTAAACCTGAAAATCTTGAAATATTAAAATTTAACTTATACTTTAATAAGAAAATTAGGGTTAAAATGTACATTTGACATATAATTAACTTGATATGTATACTATGTTTACTTAGATTAAAATAAATTTAATATTTCCACCATCTTTACTTAGTATAAAAATAAATTACACTACAAACACTAATATAAAAGAAGACAATCTTTAGATAAAAATAATTTTTACTATTAAATTGGTTTATTAAATTTAGTACAATGCCAAAATCAGTACTTTATAGAATCATGATAAGAATGTGTTTATATTTCTATAAAAAGTTCTGGATAATACATTTATATAAAGGAATAATATATTCAAAATTATCTAACTTTAAAAAAAATTGAGGGAAACTTTTTAAAATTTTGAAATTTAGTTCTTTAAGTTTTTAAATTTTTTAATTGATTGAGTATATCTATTAGTCAGGATAAGAAAAATTAAAATTTTAAATTGAATCGTTAAAGTTTTAAAAAATGATTATTCAATTGAAAATTTGCAAAATTTAGGAACTGAATCAACAAAAAATAAAAAAATTAATTCCTTTAAGATTGGTTATCACATATATAAAGACTAATTTATAAGTATTATTTATAATAATAACATAAATTTATCATTAAATTGTGCTTTCTTTTTATTAATTTTATTTATATTTTCTATTGACTTAAACTATTTATTAATTTTATTTATATTTTTTATTGATTTAAACCCTGTAACATGGTTTGATTGAGTTCGGGACCATCCCCTTTTAACTGGCTCGATGAACAAACAGGAAACAAGTCTTAAAAAACCATCCGGAAGAAAAAAGTTAAAGATATGAAGCAGCATGTATTATCATATTGTCGGTACCTAAGCAAATATCTCTTCGACACCCTTTGCTTCTAATTCAGCTTTCTCCAGCTCAGTTTGCTTTTCCTTCGCCAACTTCTTTAGTCTAGCAAGTTCAAGGTCCTTGCTCATCTTTCTCCTATACATCTCTGCAATGTAATTGGCTCTTCTAACACTGATTTCTCTCCTTCCCTGATCTCGAGAGGATATACAGTTGCCTCTGGTGCGGGGTTCTGAAATGTGGCTATCGACAACCTGCTGCAGTTTGAGTTCACCACAGCTTGATGGTCTGCATTCCAGAATCTTCCATTGCTAAGGTACTGTCTGACAGATCAATTAATTGATTAGCCAACATCTCAACCATATTCATTTAATCATCATTGGTTATTCTTAGGATGAAACGGAACAGACAATATTTTTTGAGTTTTCTGAATCAGAAATTTAGAGAAATGACAAAATTCAGGTACAGTCCCACCATCCCAGAAGCAGAAACGGTACATAAAAGACATATGGAAGGTTTGTGATTGTTATTATAGGGGGAAGATCTGGCACGTGGTCCAATTCAGGTATCCCAGCAAGTAAAATAGTAAATAAACACATATTTAAGACAAAATTAAACACAGACGCAAGAGAAGGATATGTAGGGTAATGCCTTACATGGCCATGATCGCCAAGATTGACCACAAAAGCACCTTCAACAGGCTGAACAGTGATCCATCTCTTTCCATTGTCTCTGGTAGCCTGCAGACCGCCAAGCTGGTCTTGAAGCAAAAGGGTAATAGTCCCAGGATCAGTGTGGCGTTTTAGTCCAAGAGTAAGGTCATTGGTCAGTGCTTTCGTCTCCAAACCCATGGCTTCTGATAAAACCCCAAGAAGCTTGCATGCAAGTTCCATCAGCTTCTCACTGTACTGTTCAGTCACTGCAATCCATCCCTCTGGCTTGTTTGGCCACCTGGGATAGTCTCTGGTGCGAAGAGGATATGAGAAGTAGGTCACGATTTCACGCCAATTTTGAACAGCCTCTCCCTATAATCAGAACTCAGGTTCAGAAAGGCCTATGCCTATTCCAATCTTTTGTCATTGGAAGAAAATTTCATTTTTCTCCGGTTTTACTTTTACTATAATCACTGCTTTTAACTTTCTAGGAAACAAACTGAAGACCAGATCAATCAATAAATCAATAATAACAACAATAATAAAGAGACCAATGAAAACCGATTACAACTTTGAAACAAGAGACAAAGAAACGTTCCTGTAAATGAATGGAGATAATGAAACCACCCTTCTTACCACTGGACATATCAAACCGGAGCTTTTCCTCGGGGGGGAGGGCAAAGAATTCTCTGGCAAGACGAGTCATTTAGGAAATCAGCTTAGCATCAACAACATGGTCAACCACTTGGAAAATACCCCATGCCTCACAAGCCTCTACAATTTTCTTGCGTATCTCAGCTCTTCTCTCACCACCTTCATCGATCCCAGCAAGAGAAACCACCGGAATCTCGTTGCTGAACTGGTTATACGCAACTTTCGGGCGCTCATCTTCATCCCTGACAAAACTAGACTGAAGGGTCTTCTCTTCTGCAAGGGTAGTGACTGTAGAAGGAGCCATTATAGTGAAATATGTAACTTGTTGACAAGAGAGAGGAGGTAATTAGGTAACAGAAGCAAGAAACTGAAGGGTAAAGATATATGAGCCGTGCAAAAGAGAGTTGGGGGGTGGAGCATGTATAAATGCAAGGGCTACTGTGAATGGTGGTGACTGGTGAAGGTCCCAACTTACCTGATTCCACGATTAGACTAGCTGGAGATGCAAAATTGGAGGCTTTTTTAATTTACAATTATTTTTTATCAATCTACTTTAAAATATATATTTTTTTTAATTACACAAGAGAGTTACAACACTAAATTAAAGATCTTGGGAACATAGAACCATGCGCATCGCGTTGGAGGATCTCCTGAAGGCCAAAAGGGGGCTCGTGCAGAACATAAAGACCCGGACTGTGCACCCCAGCGAGGCGAGCGAGGTTGTCTGCGCACTGGTTTTCTTCTCGGAATACGTGCTGCATCTGAACGGTCCACTCTTACTGCAACAGCTGGTGTATACCTGTCACCAAAACAGAAATCTCAGTCAGTACCCCAATGGGAGTAGAGAGCAAACTAATAACCACAAAGGAGTAGACTTCGAGAATAACACGGCGAAATCCCAAGTCCCAGTCCAGGTGAAGCTCCGAGAGGATGCCCCATAACTTCGTTGTAAGCGGTGAGCCCTGGGCAAGTTGTTGCTGGAACCCGCCTCGCCACTCTCCATAGCAATCCCTGATCAGACCCCTAGAGTAAACCCTGGGGGAAGTGGGGGACGTGGCACCATCGGTGTTAACTTTCACCTAACCTGCCTCAGGCTTCTGCCATCCGACGCAGGTACCCACTGGTAAGACCTACGCTAGAAACACAACCTTCTCCATCATCCAGACTCTGGCAATCCATCCCACGTAATCCATGATAACACAGTACCCCTTATCGGGCCAGTCAAAAGTCGAGTCAAAAATGCTACTGTTTCTCCATTTCTAGAGGAACCAGCATGCGCCCCCAAAGACTGTGGCCCACGCTTCCTGCTGCACCGGATCCTGCTGAGAGAGATTACACTCCAACCAAGATTCCACCTCCTGGCGGAAAAAATTCCATCCACCACCTCCCTAAGGAAATGACTCCAGAGAGCACGATCCCGCGAGCAATCCAGTACCACGTGCATCGTGGTCTCCTCCTGCCTACAGAAATGGCAGCTACTACTGGAGGCAAGATGCCTTGTTGCCCGTTGATGATTCGTCAGAAGACAACGTTTGGCAACAAGCCATAGAAACGATCGAATATGCTGAGGGCCTCCCTATTTCCAGACGAAGTCCCACAACCTGTTAAGGTCGTGGGGAGCGCAATCCTCTATAATCTCATACGCAGACGCCACAGTGAACCCCCTATGGGGCGAAGGTCCCCATATCAGCCTATCCTCCCCCCTACGCCCATCAATAGGGCCAACATGTGCGATCTCCAAACAAACCAAGGATGGGAGATACTGTTGGAACTCGGGCCATCACCAATCATCGCCGTCTGTAAGGAGGTCCGCGATCATCACCAACCGAAGGTGCTCCGACATCGGGGAGGAGGCCACATGAATATAGGGTCCCCACCCCTCCAGCCACTGATCCAGCCAGAATAACACTCGCCTCTCGTTGCCCACCCGCCAGGTGAGACCGTTCTAGACCCCTTGCCAATTCGCCGAGATCCCTCTCCCAACTGATGACACTCCTGTCCGGTGTAGCGTGAGGGGAATATGGGTGGGATCAAGTCGATATTTAGCCCTAAGAACCTGAACCTAAAGAGTCGTAGGATTCGTGAGCAGGCCCCAACCCAATTTGGCTAGAAGCGCATCGTTCATAGACCGAAGGCGTTTAATGCCTAGTCCCCCCTCGGATTTAGGCTTGCATACCGACTCCCAGTTGACTAGATGCATCTTACGGTGCGTAGGTGAGGAACCTCATATAAAGTTGCGCATGAGTTGTTCTAGGTCATCACACAAACGCCGCGGAAGATGAATCGTTTGCATGGTGAACATGGGCAGCGCCGACAAGATAGTCTGCGTCAAAGTAACCCTACCAGCAAGAGTCAGTAACCTGCCACGCCACCCTGAAAGTTTCCGCTGAGCATTGTCCAGAATATACTGATAGGTGCGCCTAGACATCCACTAGTGGAGCAAAGGCGCTCCCAAGTACTTGCTGAGGTCCGATGTGCACGTAACCTATAGCACCTGGCTAAGGCGTCGCACAGTTGCCCGAGCAACATTCCGAGAGAAGAAAATAGGAGATTTGGCTTTGCTCACCTACTGCCCGGATGCACTACAGAAAGTGTCCAATGTACAAGCTATAAGCTGAATATGACGTTCCTTCGCTTCTGCGAAGAGGACTAGATCATCGGCAAGGAATAAGTGAGATAGAGGAGGGTCTGTACGACTCAACCGAATCAGTTTCCAACTCCCCCGTTCCATCTCAGCTGAAATGAGATGACCCAGTCTCTTCATACAGAGGACAAAAAGGTAAGGAGAGAGGGGATCCCCTTGCCTGATGCCCCTCGAAGGTTGGAACGGCGTGGAACTTGTGCCTTGCCACACCAATTGAAGAGTAGTAGTCGTGACACAGTGCATAATGACCCGAATGAAAGAATCCGTCAGACCAATGTCCTCCAGGGTCTCTTGAATAAATTGCCACCGAAGGCGATCATACGGTTTCTCCAGATCCACCTTGATGGCTAAGTATCCATATTTGCCCGATTTCTTCCACATCGAATGAATCATCTCTTGGGCTATAATAATATTATCCGTAATATGCAGGCCCGGAATAAAACTGCACTGGGTTGCCGCTGTTAAATGGGGCATGTGGACCTTCAGGCGATGCACGAGGACTTTAGAAATAATCTTATACAACACATTACACAAGCTGATCAGCCGAAATTGGGAGACCTGATTCAGGGAAGGGGTCTTCGGGATGAGCACCAGAAGCGTGCTATTGAGGCCACGGTCCCAACATTCCTGCCGGAAAATTTTCTGGATGAAGTCCACTACAACAAGCCCTACCATCCCCCATTGACGCTGGAAGAATAGAGCGTTAAAACCATCAACCCCCAGGGCCTTGTTAGGATTCATTGTGAAAACGGCACTAGAGACCTCAGCGGCCCGAATAGGTGGACTGAGATCCCGAACCGTAGCCTCAAAAAGGGGCAGGAAAAGACCAGTGATAAGGAACTGCACGGGAGGCCCTGCGTCTTGACTATATAGCTGGATAAAATAGGCATTGACAAGGTGACGCAGCTGGGCCGGATCAGTAACACTCCGAACCTCCTCATCTTTTATAGCCTCGATGCACAACTTCCGACATTTGGAAAGGGTAATCGTGTGGTAATATCTGGTGTTTCTGTCGCCCTTGGAAAGCCACACGCAACGGGCTTGTTGATTCCAGAAGAACTCCTCCTCGCACAAGACATGGAGTAACTCGTGACCAAGCTTGTCCTCCAACTCCAGTAATGAGTCCGGAGCCCCCGCCGACATAGCATGCTGGATGCCTTCCAATCTAGCCAGGAGTTTCTTCTTCCGAGAGAAAGTGTTGCCGAATTCATATCGGTTTCAATGCTAGAGGTGACCGGAGAGCTGGGTTAGGGAGTGACTCAGTTGCCCCTCCAGCGGGTGCCAAGACACAACGACAACTGTCTGAAAGGCTGAATGGGTTAACCAAGCATTCTGGAACCGAAACGGCGGCACGCCCTGGCCCCGAGGAGGGGGCTTGAAAAAATGGAGAAGCATAGGCCGATGATTAGAGCCTAGGAAAGGAAGGTGTTGATTGGTAGTGTGAGGAAATTGTTGGATCCAGGCTGTTGAACCAAAAGCCTAACCAAGCCGAGCTTGGAGCTACCCCCTCCTCCAAGTGAATTTAGATCCAATATACCCGATGTCATGGAGCCCACTCTGATGGACCCATACTCTGAAATTTCGATTCACAACCGGGGCCGAGGGTGAACCTCCTAGCTCGTTTATCCGAGAGATCCAGTTTAGTGTTAAAATTGCCCCCCACGAGCCATGGCCGGGTGATAAAGGTACCAAGCCAAGAGAGAGCAGCCCAAAGATTGGACTGCGAGGACACTTGTGGACTAGCACACACAATGGTAAGTTCAAAAGAATAAGAACGAAACTTAAAAATAGAATGTCAGAATTGTCTATGGGCAATAACGATAGAGATGTCAAAAGGCGCGTTCCAAAAGAGCCAAATGCCGCCAGAGAAACCCTCCGCTTCGATTCTAAAAGAGAAATCAAAGCCAAGGTTACGAATAACGGCCTGGGCCCGATTCCCACTAATCCGGGGTTCCAGCAAGGCCAAAACACCCGGTCGATAACTACAAATGTAGTTTCGCAGGAGGGTCTGAAACTTAGACCCGCCTACTCCTTGACAATTCCAGATTAATAAAGACATAAGGACAAAATAAGGAAAACACTTACCTCGAGTCTGCTACCGAGGGCTCAACTTGAATGTCCTCGAGCTCCACTGAAACAGAGACCGGATCCTCGAGCGGAGGCTAGCCTGACCCCGAGCAATCCGCTTGCCCTACCAAGGCCATCGCGATATCAGGAGGTTCGGAAGTGGAGAGGTCATGGATTGCGGGAGTCGACCCGGGGTCTGTCACCTCATCCATACCCAGGGGACCTTCCGCAATCGGCGGAGTGGGCTCTACAATAAGCATGTTGTCACATACCATTTCAGAGTGGGTCGGGATGGTGACAACGAGGTCGTGATCAGAAGTCGTTGGTTTAAGTCTAATGGCTAAAATCGAGGCCGAGACCTGAGGCGGGCCCGCGCTAGCCTGGTTCTGATCCTCCTGAGGCTATGCTTTTGCTGTGAGACCTTTACCTTTTAGTCCCCGTGCAGGGCTTCGGGATCGTTCAGCGGCCTTAGAAGGCCGGGATTGCTGAGTAGTCCTCTCAGTTCCCTTGAAACTAAACATGTTGAGACGCTGTCCCATGCCAATTGGCAATCCGGCGTTTTGGTTGGGAGCTTGCTGGGTTGTCTTCTTAGCTACAGTATCGTCATTTAATAACACTATAAAGCGAGATCCACCTGTAGATTGCTCTATCTGCGCCGAAGACGCCATTTGCTGGCCCTGTCCTCGCACCGCTGGTGGACGTCGTCTTTGCACGTGCATCCATGACCCATAGCCGTTAGAGGACGCTGGAATCTGCTGGTCTCCTGTCGCGGTCTCACTTCCGCCTTGCGCAAGCGCAGTTACTCTAACATTTCTCTCCGGTAAGGCGTCGTTTGGGACAGCTGGAGCTGGCGCGGCACAGGCAGTTGGAGTGTGCCCAAGAACTCCACAGCGAACACAGACTTGGGTGAGGCCCTCGTAAGAGATAAAAAAACGTTTCGCCATCCAGTTCGACGCTCGGCGTTAGAGGACGGTGCAAATCAATCTCCACAACAATTTGGGCAAACTTCCCACGGTTGGCCAGCATCGTCTCCTCATCTAGGCGGACGGTAGCGCTGACCAGTTCCCCCAACGCAGCCAGGATCTGGGATGATAACGTGAAAGGGGCAAGTTCGGTATCTGTATCCAGACGACAGCTCTGGAAACCACGGCTTGGGAGGGGCGGAAGGACGAACTCCACCTCTGAACGGTGACGACCTGGCCAAAGACCACCCAAGGTCCTTCAGTGAGGACCCGAAAGTAGTCTCCTTCCTCTTGAAATTTAACCAGAAAAAAGTCATTATCCAAGTCGATCATCTTCATCCGGCCACGCAACCGCCACTGAGCCTGCAATCGGTCATGAAGCATCGCGAAACCCACTCGACGTCCCAGGACTTTCAGCACGACCGCCTGCTCCCACTGTCTGTCAAGCTTGTCTTTGAGGTTCTGGGATAAAAGAAGACTGCCTCCTTGCTCACTAATGACTGGGGTGATGTCCCCATCTTCAACGGTAACTGGAACCTCATCGGGTCAGCTTTGGGATGTTGTCGTCCCGCCCGCAACAGGACTCCCTGTCACTGCCGCAATGTAGGACCGCTTGGGTTGGGAAGTCCCTTTCTCTCGCTTACACGTCCGACCCTTTCTCACTGGTTAACCCTCTGGGTCTAAGGACTCCATCGCCCTCATCACGGTGGCCTTACCCCCGGTGAAGAGATCCTTCACGAGAGTCTTATTGAATCATTACAAATAATACTGTCACCTTCTATCTCTCTAAACTTTCTCTCTCTAGAATTTGAGAGCATGCACAACTTTTTGTTTTGTTCTTTTTTTAGTTATTTATTATTATTATTATTAGTAGTAGTCTAATATATTTATTATTTCCATGCAACTGGAAAGATGACTTATCAACTATTATTTTAAATGTTTTATCATATTAAATTGTAGATAATTATGTTTAATAATCCACTTAAAAAAAGTCAACATATAGATATATAATAAGTTTATTATTTATATTTAATATTTTTAATTTTAATTTTTGAAGTTGAATTACTATCAAATCATAAAGAGTTATTATCTCATTATACACGTCTTCTTTTAACTTTAAAATGATGATGTTGATTTCTTTTATTCTATCGACACGAGAATATATACTAAGATATATAATATTTATGTTCTTATAAATTTTTTTAAAGTCAAGTTCTTATAAATTATTTAACTCATAAATAATTAATATTAAATAATTAATCTTATCAAATCAACTATATTAATCCATTAATGCGCCCTCTAAATGTAAATCGTAGCCTTAATCATTAATTATTGTTTTATTAAAAATAGAGGACGTGGTCATAATAGGAATAATAGGAATGAATCGAGGCTATTCAATTGAATTCATAATTTCTTGAATGCAAATGGGCATTTATCATTATTATCTTCCCTTATTTTATTTTAAGTACCACGCATTTTTCTTATAACTATGGTATTCCAAAGTTTTGGTGAAATAAGTATGTAGCGTACGTACAGTATCTTATATTAAATTTTAAGTGTAATTTAACAGCAACGACCAGAGAAGGACAAGAAAATGGAGTCCCTTGTGTTCGTTTACTGAACAAAAACTAGTTAAAAAGATAAAAAATGCATTTCTGGCCAAACAGTTTTGGATTACGAGATTTAATAGCTAAAACTTTGTTGGAAGGGAAGTTCCTCTAAGAAATCACAGGTAGCCACGACTTCTCATGGCTATCAATGTAAGCTCTTTTAGTTCTCGGTAAGATGTATTATAGACTTAAAAGTGTTTATTCCCTTGTGGAACTTATGCCATATTTTGCCTATTTCCAGAATTTCTTCCTATTTTTAAGTTTTATTATTTGTTACAAATATGATGTAAAATACAATATAATAAATTCTAATGCCATAATCACATTTTATTAAAACTCGTTATTTTTCAAAAAAAATTATTAAAACTCATTATCTATTCTTCAAAACTAATGTCCAACACTACCTACTTCTATATCAACGTACACACTCAAAAAGACAAAACCATGATCCAAAAACTAATATCTCATCTCATAAATACACCTATTACTTCTCTTGGAGTGTAAGTACCAGCAGTGCTTGGAACTTGTTTCTAAAACTTTCTTAATGCCCATCCTTCATTCTAGAGCGCGATCTGGTATTTCTTAACCCTTAGCGTGAGTCCCACCAAAGGTTGGAAACGGGTACAACCCTTGAGGGGGAGGCCATATTTGAAGAAGAGGAGTTTTCCAAAAATAAGAGGGCCTTGTTTAGATGTGAAGGATGATAAGGTGACAAGGGAGTGTTTAGGAGTGGTTTAGGCAATACAGCAGAAGGGACTTTTGTAAGTTTTCTTCTCATCATATCAGTATGGTCCATTTATAAAGTTTATGCCCTACCCACTAATCTTGGTTGCCCATCTACCGACCCTTCTTCTCTGTGATGGCCAGAGAAGACTTGAGTGGTTTTAGGTTGTTAAAAACAACCTATACGGTCCTGTCCTCGCCCAAGCAAGATCAACACCATCTCTGTTGCTTAAGGAAGAGGATAGACAATCTTCAACAACTCTTTCAGATTCAGGTGAAGGCAATGGCTGGAGGTATATGGTTTCGGTTTAGAGCTTCCGCTGTTTTGTTTACATATATATGTATATTACGTGATATATATATATGTTGAACGTTGCATGTGTTTTGTACATTACTGTTGTGTATAAAATGCATGGTTTAAGTTACATTTGGTATCAGAGAATATTTACTGCCTCTGTCTTGCCATAGATCTGATGAATACCACTGATATAAAAGTCCTCTGTTATGGTTGCGTTTCTGATAACATATGGATCTTGAGGTTGTTGAATGTTTCGACTTTCTAAACCCACTTAAGACGTTCATATCATGCTGTTGTGCTTCCTGGAGTCTTCGACGGTGACAGAAAACGTGTGGGAAGAGGGATGATGGTGGCCGTACATGCTAGTGTCGACGTTGCCATTTCATGAATGTTGCATGGTGGGTTTGCTGCGTCTCGTGCACGTCATCTGGCCCTCCTCGTCCTCGAGCAGCTCTTCCCGCGACAGTTGGCGTCTTCTGGAAGCCACACCAGTCGGGTCACGCCCGACCCGGCTGGAGGTTGAAGACGACCCTTTTTTCGTTTTTTCAAATTTTTTTTTTAAATATCAGATGGGCTTATTTGGTTGATGGGCTGATCCATTTATGTTATAATAATATTGCTTTTGGGTTTTTGCCTATTGGGCTTGGACTGGGTTGGATTTATAATTTCCAGATCCAACTTGAAATCATTTTGGGTTTGATTAATTTGGTCTTGGGCTTTTATTTTCAAATCCAATATGTTTTTATTTCTTTTATGCATGTCTTATTATTCTCATTTAATTTTATGACATGCATTACTAATTATTTAATTTTGCACAAATTACATGTGATTAATTGTCAATTTTGTATGTATAAATTCATGATTATTGTACATGCAAATTATTTTGTGCATTATTATTTAATTTATTTATTGTTAAGTTTGCAAAAATTATGTGTGATTAATTGCAAATTTTGTGTGTATAAATTCATGCTTGTTATACATGCAAAAATTGTGTTAATTATTTTGTGCATTATTATTAAGTTTATGTATTTGCATTATTTATGACTTGCAAATATTTAGGCTTTAATTTAAAGCTTACATAATGTTAGTGATCATATGATTTTAATTAATTGGGAGTAGCCACA
>JANTNU010000002.1:11863613-11877223 GCA_024752395.1 Erythroxylum havanense
TGACTCCATTTTGGAGAGCCAGGGAATCATTGTCAAAGTTCGCTGCTTAGGTGATTTCTGATTCTTTTTTGTTTACTCTTTTTACATGAAAGACCTTAGGGAAGCAATCACTTTGCATGAATTCTTTGTCCAAATTCAATATGCTATCACATGCATCTATTCATTTGGCATCATATTCAAAACCCTTAAGCAGCTTTTCTGCATCCATATTCGTTTGTCACTTCTACACGTGTACACGTTCTATCCAGTTTTACTATAAGATTCATTTATACCACTTTCTATGAAATTACCTTGCCAATGGACTTGTTTTCCTTTAGATCAGTGTGCCGAGCATTCCTTGGCATGAGGTTCAGAACTTCAGCTTTCATAATTGAAACCTCTTAGTTCATGAGTCTTTCAACCCCTTTGGACTTGCATCTGAAGATATCCATTTTGAAGTTCTTTTGACCCACTTTTCCTGGAGAGCAAAAGATATTTGCTTCTGTAGGTTCTTCTAAAGGTGCCTTTTTCAAATTTCTGTCTCACCAGAACAAAAAAATCTAATTCAATATGCACATTTTGGTCCCGGATGCCTTTGTTGTTTTCATAAAAATTCATAGAGTGGCCAGCACTTGCTTCAGCATAAATGTAATAATTGTTAAGGACTTGGGCGGCAACTTGATGAGTAAGCATTTGTCCCAACTGCAGCATTTTTCCGTCATGCTTATGGTTGATTAAGAATTTGCTTATTAAACCATTGAATGTAATCATATCGACAGTTAGTCCATGGTATATGCATCCTTGTATCTTTATTACTTAAGGAGTTTAAGTAAAAATAAGAATTTGTCTTTATGAAGTGAACGTATAAACTTTTTCTTGGCAGTTGAACCATTTTGTAATCCATATTTGCTTTTACAACTCCTATTTTGTTTGTTTGAGCGCACGAAGAAGATCCTATGATGCCCCTTAATACAATCACTTCTGCTATTCATCTTCTCTTTGGTGATATTTCTTTCCCCAAATTCTGTTATTTGTAGAACAGAAAATTCTTCTTTTGGCATTTGGTTTGCATTATAATTCAGCATTTATAAAAGTTATATAATTGTTGAGATAAGATTGCTCGAACAAATTCTGTTTGATGACCAGAAAATAGCCTTTCCGTGTAGGGGTTTATTTTCAGAACTTCTATCTGTGTTTTAAAACGAAATGCTGGTATTCATTTTATTTGAGTGGCTTGATTTTCTTTTGTATTTTGGATGCTTGAGGGTAATCATGTTCGGCACTGCCTTTATTGTTAAAAAAAGACAAGTGGTTAGATCCAACTTTGTGCTATTTTGTAGGTTGCGGTGGAACGGGCAACATCATGTGCTCAAATTGTGGTGGTCGAGGTCATGTTGGACCTAAGTGAGATGAAGTGACTCCCGCGATGTGCTCTACCTCTCACATAGAGCCTTTTTGCTGTAAATTTACATGTGGTTGCATTGATTATACTTTTAATCCTGAAAACATTTTGTGAATTTGGCACTTCTCATTAATTCATGCTTTTCTTCCCTCGTTATTCTTGCCTCGCTATCATGTTGAATGATTTTGGTTCACATCACTTTAATCAAAAGTTACATATTGATCATCACTTACCTGCCTTTGTTAACGTATGTCACCCAAGATTTCAGCTGAAAACTATAAAATTGAACAAATTCATGAGCTGGATTTGATGGGACCCTTTGTGACCAATAAAGGAAAAGATTTATTCAGTTGTTTCAAAGGAAAAAGAATGTTCATCTATCGCATTTACAACAGGAAGTTTCAACTACTGACAAATTCTCATGCTTTCATGATCAATTGATTCTTTTATGTTGGTGATATGGCCATCTCCATACAACTTTCAAGCCTTAACATGGACCTTGACAATCTCTGTTCCGCTGAGTGATGCTGGCAGGTACCCGGCAAGATTATGCTTAGGAGTACGCAGTGAATTGACTGCGCGGAAATTAGTTTCCACGGACGGATCCATTAAGCTTGATATCTTTGTAGCTCTTGAATGCGACCTGGAATCGTTGAGTCAAATCGTGGATTCTCGGAGTTCTCTGCGTAAGCAAAGTAATAAGCCGAAACACAAGATTGTGGCCAAGCCATCGCTATCCGACACTGAAAAGCACAAGCAAAAGAATAGCAAACTGGTTTAAGTTTCGGATCTATAAAGACATAGCTCCATTTAGGGTAAGTCGAGCTCATACCATAAAGTAGCCTATCAAGAATGCATAGATTGACACTTCTGTACAATAGCTTTTATGTATTGCAAGTGTCCATGTTCCTGCAACCAGCGTGCATATTGCACCTCCTGCTATGCCACAAAGGAAGCAGAATACACCTGTAAGGTCAGAGTTGATTAATTGTTCCAACCCAGCCGTCTTTATTGTCTCCCATGTATCCATTGATGCCTGCACAAATCCTTTACTTGAAACCCCTACTTGTACAAAACCCCACCTGTTCCCATAACACACAAGTGTTGAAGCAACATCAGAGTAGCAATTGGCGCAGGAGAACAAGAACTCGTCCGTGTCCCCTGCAATCGACTTAATCGATCTTGCCAAACCCCGAATGATTGTGATCACTGGGACAATAACTGAGCCAATACAGACACTGCCCATCAGGTGTTTGATCGTGTCTCGCAAAGCAACTTGAACCTCCATCTCTGCACCACAAACAAATTGTATGTATCTTATGCGAGCAACAGTAACCTGCAATGTGTTCTTGAGCACTTGCATACTCCATGCCAGGCTTATCAAAATCACAGATATGAACAAGAGGTCGATCTTCGTTCCCACAGCAGTCGCTCCACCAATGCCTGACACTAATAAGCAGGAATATAGAGTCGCTATTGTGATTGAAAGTATGACCATTACTATAGTGTTTTTAGGAGGGGAAGCTGTGGACACTGATAAGACCCGGGTGGCATAATTGAACCTGGGATTCACCCAGCAAGCATAAAGTGACTGAATGATGGAAAAAACTACAGCAATTACTCCTAGTGCTAAACTTGCAGCGGAGCCAATTAATACAAACAGTATGCCAACTGCACATGTTAGCAGGGGGCTAACCCAGAAGGCAATTTTGATGGCTCCTGAGGGGTTGCAGAGAGTGATCCATTGACATATAAAACTCACAAGTCCACCACATGCTGTTGCAGTCAAGAGAGGAAGGTACCACTTCCTGGGATGGAAGTGGTGCCGGTGCCCAAGGAGGAGACCACGTATGTCGAGGAAGAACACCAAGATGGCAATTGAGAGCAAGTGTGCCAAGAAAAGGATTAGGAATAGCTTTTGCATGTATGGCCCCTTCTTCTTTGAAGTTTTGATCTGGGTGTTCGATTCTTGGACCTGCAAGAATGATATGTAACAACAGATTTCCCAAAAAATTTAGAAAGTCAACTCATAGCATCCCGATTACCAATACTGACAATCCCTTTTCACTAGGAACAAGATTATAAAGAAACTGAAAAATTCTTGAATAGGAAATGAGGGTAGAAGATAGTGGAGCAGTAAGAGAGAGGTAAAGAGAACCTGCTTGATGGGGGCTTGAGAATATGCAAGTATATCTTCTTGAGCATGGGTGAAGAAGCTGTGTGCATTAATTGCTGTATTAGTCATATGAAAGTCTCCGCATCTCTCCATTGACACCTTTCACTTGAACCTCCAACTCTTGACTTTTGGCTTCTGCGGCAATTTTTCTTGGTAAAATATTACAGTTTCTTGACATTCAAGATATACCAAAAACTCACAATGTGAAGAAACTTCACTTGCACAACACAGAATTTTTTTTAACTAAGTTGAGATCAATCGTTCGTATTACAGTAAGTCGCTGATGATCACGACCTAGTCTCTCTCTGATATGTATATGTATATATATATATATAGTTCATTACGTAGAAAAATGGTTGAGTACGAGATTTGGTTTTGATGATGATATAGTAATATATGGCGTTGAAGGTTAGAGAACGTGTAGAGAGACAGATCAGGTACTGTGACGTACCGAAAATGGTTTCTTACAGGTCCAACCCGTGATTGATCGGTTGTGTCTTGGACTTCTTTAGTTGTTTATTTGTGGAAAAAGAATGTGCAGAAGGAAAAGGTCCATTGTTTTTAAACAAAAGAGGACATGTTTTTATTAGTTCAACTGCTAGAAAATAAAAAAGGTTCAGATCGGAAGGCTCATTGCAGCGATCAATTATGATTTTCACACAGGATTGCGCCAATCGAGCTGCTTTGTAGACATCGTCCACTCACGTGAAAGCGCCACAGAGTTGGCAGAACTTCGCTCCTACTCCTCTACCAACATACGTTTTGTCACATACAAAACATGAAACTACCACAACTTGCAGCCAGAGGATTGGTTAATTCCATTAGGTGGGATACACGGGGCGATGGGTTTGGAGACCAGAAAAGCTTCAGATCACCTGTTCCTATTCCCCAAAGAACGTTTACGCGGCTAACTTTGTCCAAACCCAATACATCATCCTTCCAAAGTCATCCGTTCTCCCACTCGGATATTTCCTTACGAAATTAGTAGCAGTGCATAGGATAACTATAATTAGGACATAAAATCTGAACCGGAACATGAGATGACATGAGAGCCTTTAATTGGCCCTTTTCATCTGGCTCATTTAAAGTCAGAAATCGAACGCTGTCGTTTCAGAAGACTTTTGCCGTTTAAAAGTAATTAATAAAAAACAAAAGAAAAGGTAGCGTTGGAGCTACGCCACCGTTTCTCATACAAAGAGCTGCAAGTATGCACCATCATGCTCACACATTCAATGAATAAGACAAAGAGGTCAAATTATTTTATATCTTTTCTGTGTGATTTTTGATCATTATACACTAGTTTATAGTTGGATTGCATGTTGTGGTTAATTGAGACAAAAAAGTCATGAAAAGAGATAGGAAAATGGAGAAAAGTGGTTAAAAATGGAGAAAAGAAGAGGAGATAGGAGAAAACAAGAGCGTAAATAAGATGACATTTTTGAAAAATTTAAGTTGCATTAAGTGACAAAATAGAAAATGCAAACAATTAAGGGTAAATTTAGAATTTATTCCAAACAGGTTGCTTTTGGCATTATTTGAATAAATAAGGGTAAAATAGGACTTTTAATTAGTTAAGAGTATTTTAGTAATTTTGATGGTTAGGTTAATAAGGTCATTATTTTTACAATTGAGAATAAAGTGAAAAAGAGGATAATGTTGGATTATTAAGTGTAATTGAGCTATAAATTTTCTTAAGTTAGTTTAATAGAATTTATAATTTTTAAGTTCAAATGTCCAATTAAGGGTAAATTGTACTATCAATTAGTTGAGCTCGAAATTGAGGTAAAGATAACCCTAAACTTTACTTTCAGAATAGTGTACTATTTTGTTATTAATAAATTATTTTTATCGAATGATATTTTGAATTAATCATTAATTCAAAAATAATGTTTAATTTATCTCCAAAATATTAATGAAGTACAAAGTGTATTACTTTTATATTTTTCTTACGTTTTACAAGGTGTATTACTTGTTAATTTGACAAAAAATCTATTAATTGAATAAAGAATGATTGAAAAATGTTGTGAATAACTGGTGTAAATTGAGAATTTGTGGCTTGCCTAGGATATGTTTTATTTGATTGTCATAGATTTATAGGTTGTTTAGAGAGACTGAATGACGACTAGGCATCTGTTAGTGGAGTAGGTACTGGGGCATCCTAAGTCTCCGAGATGTCCCGTGCTAATGGTTAAGTATCAGAGTGGTATTGGGATATCTTGAGTCGATGGTTAGGTATTGGAGTAGTACCAAGATACCAAATTAGATTGAGAAAGTGAGGTACCCTATGCTTATATTTATACATTTAATTATGTTTCCACTTAGTGAGAGAATAAGATAAGTTAACAGATCATTAAATGTAAGTCTACTAAGTTAAGCAAGACCTAGACAATTCAATTAATTGTGAGATAAATCATAAATGACAATTATATATTAACATTTGTGTTAATCATTGTTTGGTAAATTTTTGAGATGTCTGTTAATTGTTTGGAATAGAATGGGTAATGTTGTGTATCTTTGTATTATATGAATGTTTTAATCACTTGACTAAGTTTTATATTTATATTTATATTAAGTTATTTGATTTTAAAAGAATGGTCGAATACCCTTACTGAGTAGACAACTCACCCTTTGCCATTATTTTTATAGGAGATTGAGTGATTGTCGATAACCTTAGTGTACTTGATTGATAGAGTGGAGCTTAGATGGTGCTACCAAATTACTTGAGTAAAGCTATTTGAATGTATATTTTTTTTATATAACAACTCGGGTAGTTGTATGTATATCTAGAATACTTTTGTGTTTAACGAACATCTCTCTTTTATAACTAGTAAGGATTTTGGTAATTAATATTATATTTTTGGAACGATTTAGATAATTGTGGTTTAAAAATTTATGGGAGCGTCACATTAGGTTGTATCAGAGAAGGTTTACGTTTCTAGAGACATATTGAGTACAAAAAAAACTAATGATGTTTTATTGTCTTATCTATAATGGTTTCAGAAGAGGATACTATTGGCCCAGAGTCGATTGGAGAATCAGGTAATTTGATTCATGCTCTATATATACCGGATTACAAAGATGTCCGAATAGATAGAGTAGGAGGAGAGGTTCCAATGCCAGCATAGATGATGTAGTTCTTTCATATGATGCAACAAGTTATTATTGGCTTCAACCTGAGGTGATTTTGGGGTGGATCGCAACTATGAGCGGATCTGTAAAATGGGTATAGTATAATTTTGAGGTATTGTTGATCTTGAGAAGGCTAATACATGGTGGCAATAGATTGAGTTGGTTATAGATCATTTGAATGTACCTAGAGAGAAGGTTACAATACATCATTTCCTTATTTCAGGCCAATGCGCTGACTTGGTGGAAGTTAGTGAAAAGATCTTATGAGATATGAGAGATGACTTGGCAGGAGTTCCGGAGAGACTTTAGAGATAAATACACTCCGTGAATATATCAGGATTAAATGAAGATGGAGTTTATGGGTTTAGTTGAGACAGAGGAGATGCTAATGGACGATTATGAGGCTCAATTTGCAGCATTGTCTAAGTATTCATTAGAGGCTGTGGCAAATCTAGAAGACATATGTTATCGATTTGAGCAAGGTCAGAGGATGAAGTTTGACGTCGATATTCTCATTTGTTTGGATCCTCAGGTACTAATTTCATTTCGAGAAAGAAACTCTTTTAAAGGGAGACATCTATAAAGCCCATAGAAAAATAAAATAAAAGCCCATTAAACCATTAAATGGAGGAGTTTAAAGATAAATCGTCCGGTGGAAAAAACATTAAGAGCACCAATGAAGCCTTCATCTTCTTCTTCATTTTTCTCTCAACCATTTACAACTGGCATGTGTCTTAATGTGTCATTTTTCTCCTGCATATGACACTTCTCTTATATGTTTTCTCATTTTGGTTGGCAAGAAAATTATGGAGGTTAACAACCCCAAAATCCTTTATCACATAGTTAAAATTCTAGTAATTATTTTATATCTTTTTTGTAATTTTTGATCATTCTACACTAATTTATAGTTGAATAACATGTTGTGGTTGTTTGAGACAAATTGAAGTCATGGAAAAAGATAAGAAAATGGAGAAAAAGTGGTTGAAAATTGAGAAAAGAAGAGGAGATAGGAGAAGAGGAGATGACATTTTTGGAAAATTCATGTTGCATTAAGGGACAAAATAGGAAATGCAAATAGACAAGGGTAAATATGAAATTTATTCCAAAGAAGGGTACTTTTGGTATTAATTGAATAAATGAGGGTAAAATAGGATTTTCAATTAGTTAAGGGTATTTTAGTAATTTTGATGGTTAGGTTAGGAAGCATATTATTTTTATAATTAAGAATAAAGTGGAAAAGATAATAATGTTGGGTTATTAAGTTTAATTGGGTTGGAAGTTTTCTTAAATTTATCTAATAAAATTTTGTAATTTTTAGGTCCGACTATCTGATTAGGAGTAAATTGGACAACTAATTAGTTGAGTTCGAAATTAATGTAAGGATAACGTTAGACTTTACTCTTAGAATAGTGTACCGTGTTGTTATTAATAAATTATTTTTATCAAATGATATTTTGAATTAATTATTAATTTAATTAATGATTAATAGTTACATACATGAATTATGTTTTTATTTCGCAAAAAAATAATGAAGAACAAGGTGTATCACTTTTATATTTTGTTACGTTTTATAAGGTGTATTGCTTGTTAGGTCGATAAAAAATGTGTTGACTAAATAAAGACTGACTGATAAAATGTTGTGACTAATTGGTATAAATTGAGAATTTGTGGCTTGCCTAGGATAAATTTTATTCGATGGTCATAAATTGATAGGTTGTTTAAAGATGAGTGAGTAATAGCTAAGTATACATCTGTGGAACAAATATCGAGGCATTTTGAGTCCCAGGGATGTCTTGTATCGATGACTAGGCACTGGAACCGACAGACCATTAAATGTAAGCCTACTAGGTTAAGCAAGACCTAGATAGTTCAATTAATTATGAGATGATTCATAAATGTCAGTCATATATTAATAATTGTGTTAATCATTGTTTGATAAAATTTTTAGATGTTTGTTAAAATTTTGAGATGTTTGTTAATTGTTAGAATTAGACTGAGTAATGTTGCGTATCTTCTTTTTATATGAATGTTTTAATCACTTGACTAAGTTTTATATTTATATATTGAGTTATTTGATTGTAAGGGTACGGTTGGTAACCCTTACTGAGTAGACAACTTACCCTTTGCTACTTTTTTTCAAATCAAGTGATTTTCGATAACCGCAATGTACATGATTGATAGAGTGGAGATTAGGTAGGGCTAGCAGATTACTTGAGTAAGCTATTTAAATGTATATTTTTTGATGTAACAACTTGGGTAGTTGTGTATATAGAATACTTTTGTGTCTGACGAACATCTCTCTTTTAGAACTATTAAGGATTTTGATAATTAATATCATGTTTTGGGAACGATTTCAATAATTGGGGCTTATGAATTTTGGGGAGTGTCACGTTTAATCCTTTGTTATTCTTCGATAACACATTATTGCAAATGTTAAGAGTGGTCAAATAAGTCGAAAAGCAAAGATTAGGCTTTATTTAGGTTCAGGGTATGAGATAAGTTGGTAGAGATTTTTGAAGCTATGGGCTGGACAAGATGTAAAAGAATGGTGAGCAAAGAAGGAATATGTTATATGAGGGTGGTTGGAGCAATTTTTGCAGGTAGAGCCTTTGACCCTAATAAGGTAATTGTTGGTGTCAGTAACTAAGAGTAAAGTTTAGGGTAGGAGCCCAAGTGACAAGATATAAAATATTGACTAGAATAGGAGGATTCATATGAGATAACAGGAGGTGTAGTAGTGATAGTAATGGTGGCGGTGATGCATTTGGTAATAGTCAGAGGAGTGGACTTGGAATAACGTAGGGAAAGGGATTGTAATGCCCCAACATATACCTTGGAAGTATTATAGCATATCCAAGGTGATTAAGAAGTGAACATAACAAATTAAGTACGTCTAAGTATAGTAAGAGATATAATAGTACTTAATGTAAGAGACATGTGTAAATGGATAAGTTGTTCGGTATGAACATACATATTAAGATATGAAATATGTACGAAAATCATTTGATTTGGTTCTATATATTGAAAGTTCTACTCAAAAGATCTCATACCATACTTAAGCTTCAACATAATTCTTATCTCAACTTCCAATCCAATTCTGAAATTCTTAGAGGTAGAATTTGAATTCAATTTCCCAATAAAATTTGTGGCCTTATGTCTCTAGTTCAATTTAAATTAAGAATAACTCCATTTGAAAATCTACAAATCCAGATATAAGTAAAATACTGAAGTATTTTCAATAAAATCATCTCAGTTCATACTATTCTAACAGATTCCCTCACTTTCATTCAATCAGTCTTTTTCAAGTCAATTTAAAAGGCTACCAATGTTTTTAGGGAGGTAGAAAATATATTGGTTTAAGTCTCACATCATTTGGATATCTAGATAAGAAGTTATAGGCAAAAGAAGGAAAGATGTTCAGTGTGCAACAGCTCTCGGGTACACATCATGCACTAACCAAATTAAGAAAAATTGAGTCACAATTGTGCAATATTTGTGCACAACCATGCACTCCACATTAATCTAATCACAAGTGTGCAACCATCAGTCACGCCTGTGCATTCCAATTAAAAATAGTCACGATTGTGCATCCTTCACTCATGGCTATGCACTGCCATTCAGTTTCAGTCCCAATTTTATCATTCAATATTTCTTAATTGAATTCAGATGGTTAATATTTTTTGTGGAGATGTATAGAAATGTGTTTTGAGTCCAATGGTTCAAGAATCAAGTCATTTAGAGATCGGATGGCATAGTTATGACAAAATGATCGAAGTATGTTCAGAAAATAATCTCCTTCAGATAAACAAGGAAGTTGCGATTGTGCCCATGCACGATCGCGATGCTTTAGGTGGACTCATGAAATCATGATCGTGCTGAAGCACGATTGTGATTCTCCAACCTCTTCAATAAAGTCTTCTTCATTGCTAGTTTTTTTTTCTTCTTCTTATTTGATTCATTCTCCAGATTTTCTCACTTCCTTTCTTCCATCTTCATCAATTATTACTCTTCATTTAAATCATTTATAACTTATTTTCAATATATATCCACTCAATTCTAACTCACATTACTCTAGAATAACTCAAAATCAAGATTCAATATACATATTAGAAATTCGAACTACATGTTCACTTTCTCTCACTACTGTGTGTTTTCATTCTTACTACTGTACTTTATTTTCAGACCACAACCAATGTAGAATCTATAGCCTCATGGTTCTTACCACATTTTTTGTGTTTAACTAAATCATAATGAACTTCCATTCCCACAATCTCAAATACGTAATCTGTACATTCTCAAAGTCACACCACGTTTAAATAAAACATACTGGCATTACTGAAGTTATGCTACTTAAACTTCTCATGCATGTGCTCATTTCTAGTACTACAACAACATCAAATTCATTTACAAATTATCCAGAAAGCTATAATGCAACTTACTTACTTCTTTAGTGAAATCCCATCTTTGACAGCGAAGAACAGGGTTTCGATGTAGAATACAAAATAAAGCAAAATTGAAGAACAACCAAGCTACAGGATTTTGCCTTTCAAAACCACGTGCTTACATGTTTCCTTAATCCATTGACACATGGCTCCATTGTATGTGAGCCATTTGTCACCCATTTATAAGTGTTACATGTCATAATGCCATTTGCCTATTTTCCTAATATCCCAAAATTTTCAGAAAAATTCCTAAAATTTCCAAACATTCCGAAATATTACTAATAATCTCCAAATAAATTCTCTACAATTTAATTGCATTTTTAAATCCATTTTACCCAAAAATTGTCAGTACATGAATGTACATTTATTTTGTATGTACCAAAAATACATATGCACATTTTAGTGAATACGCGATATGCAAAGCATATAATGCACTGTAATTCCTCAATTTTCTAACCCCTAACATGGGGTGTTACATCTTTGGTGTTCAAGAACAATGTTGTTGGTCAGTGATCACGTGAGGAAGGCTGAACCTTGTTTAAACTGATATAAATAAGATTATCATGCAAAGGAATAGGCATGACTTACAGATAAGTTTAGTGCTTAAGGCATCATGTTTTATACTTTTATCCACGTCGATTGGATCGTATAGATCTTTGTAATAGATGAGATCTTTCATTATTGGTCTTTATATCGAGTAGTTGGTCGATGTCAAGTTTATCTTAGAGCTATTGCCACTCTCCATACTTAAGGCTGTGATACCACTTATTGGGATTCCAAGCAATAATGCTTATATAATCAATGAGATTATTTAAACAATAACAAGTTATTCAAATGATATAAACGACAATAAGAAGAATTAGACACAAGATTTTACTGACAAAAAATCCACTAAATTCAATAATAACAAGATATAAGCATTAAAGTTTTGAGTAAATTACACCTTACAAAATAACGATACCTAAAGATTTTCTAACTGTCTCTCAAAAACTCCTTTCTAACATCTATAAATGAGTCAGACACATAGACACACACACTAATACTACTTCTAAAACTTTTTTATCCCATGTATTTCTGTTCCATGTAATTTCTATCTCTCAAACTTATCTTTAAATCTCAAAAGGATAAGATTTTATGCAGCATATGGTTACCCATAACTTTCATTTCTTTTGATCCAAGAAGATAGTTAACACTTTCAGAGTCTAGATTTAGTGAAATTAAACAACTAAACTTCTATAGAATGAGG
The DNA here is from genome assembly GCA_024752395.1 of Erythroxylum havanense. NCBI lineage: Eukaryota > Viridiplantae > Streptophyta > Magnoliopsida > Malpighiales > Erythroxylaceae > Erythroxylum > Erythroxylum havanense. The sequence goes on from JANTNU010000002.1 coordinate 11,875,988, forward strand.
TTGTACTCACAAAAATCCTTCCTTATAATAATTGTTTATACCATTAGTGTTAATAAAAGGGTTGTCAAATTAATTAGGATTTTAGGGTTGTTTTGCTTTAAGAATTAGGGTTTGGTGGATTTTATGCTTTAAGAATTAGGATTTTATGGATTTTAAGTTTTATTAATTTGGCTTTTATAATTTTCTTGTATCTTTCTATTGATTAAAAAAAAGGGTAAATTAATGGCATTGGAAGGGATTTAAAATGAAAATTTATGTTTTCTTGTCTGATCAAAACATGCATTTTCTATTGCATGCTTCATATTCCTTTAATGTTGTATGATCTAATCAATATTGGTGTATTTTTTGAAATTTCATTTTGTTGATCTCGTTGGACCTTTGGTAAAAATTTTCAAGAATTTTAACTTGAAGAAACTAAAGAATGTGAAAATATCAGATAATTTTTATAGAAAGTCAAATATGGCTTCTTGTCTAAGACCCATGATTATAAGATCCAGTGTTACATTTTTTTTTCCACAAGTTTGAGCTTAATTAATTTCTTGTTGATTCTTCATGAAAAATATTAGTAGTATGAGTTGGTTGAAAAACTGCTATAGTTATCTTGGAGGCAATTGGTACTGTTCTCTTTCATTTAACAGGTGATCTTAAATGATGAGTGTAAACAATTTAATTCTTTTAGTTTTCGAGGGTAGTCATCTATAAAAATGATGAAGTATATAGCCTCACCTTATGCCCTTACATTAATTGGACCATAAATATTTGAATGAATAAATTGCAATGGATAGAAAGCTCGTATTCCCTTTCTAAATGACTTTTGCATCATTTTACCTGCAAAACAATGTTTATGAATAGATAAATCTAATTGATGTAAATCACCTAAGAGGCCTTATTTAGCTGATTAACTTATTCAATTTTAACAAATATGATGTAGACTAGCATGTCATAAAAGTGCACCATTATTAGAATTAATAAATTTTTTAAACAAAGAATAAATTATATTAGTATTAGAATAAACAACATCTAGAACAATAAATCCAAGACAGAGATAAGATTCCATCGAATCTGTTAGGCCCCGAATTGTTTTTATGATGTCATTAAGTATGACTTGTGGTCATTATGTAATTATGCTTTAAATTGAGTTAATTAGGGGATTTAAAGTTTGTTTTGGGCTTGGGCTTATTAGGGAGGGCCCGTGCCCTTAGGGTTTAAGAAGAATAGAAGAAGAAGAGAAATAGA
>JANTNU010000002.1:11885323-11897245 GCA_024752395.1 Erythroxylum havanense
TTGGCCGTTATGGTTTGAGTTTGTTGTATAGACACATGGATCCTGGCTTTCGGGAAGGTCCCGGAACAAAATTTTTTTGTTTTCCGCACCGTGAGCATGTGATGCTCACACCGGGATTTTCCTACATATACAACACCTAAAACCTTCTTGATGTAAAAATTAATGAGAAAGCATCTATTTATAGTGTTTTAAGACCCTTCTTAGCCATTACAATGGCTATATGCGAAGCACTAGCATACTATTCAACTAGTATGCATTAAAAGTACCAAATTCACTAGACATTGAAACAATATATCATATTGGTCATCTAATTCATCAACCAGTGTTAATATAACAAACTTACAGTACATCAAATTTAACAATTTTAACTCATATTGGTTGACCAATCACCTTAAAAACATGATTCTAACACCTTTAAATGCTTAAAACCAAATTTTAAAATCAAAATATGATTTAAACTCTTTCCAAAATGTTCCTTACAGAGTGGTTGAAAGATCAAGTGGTTTTTGCATCAAAATGAAAAGCTTCAATGCCTTTGATGAACGTAAAGAATCATACAGTAAAGTAAAGTGAAACATTTACGCATGGTGAGTCTTTTAGAGCATCAAATTAATAAAGTGAGAGTACTATTAATATTACAAACTAAAGAATGACTTTAATAAACCCTAATCTTCTTTTGTTCTTAGTTTTATCTTTATTTCGACAGTTATAAACTTCAACTTCTCTTTATTAACTTTATGAGCTATCTTCTTGAGTTTATAAATTTATTTTGTTCTTATACTGCTTTTCATCAAAATAATAAACTCATCAGTAGTAATTATGCTTTTTTTATCATTAAACAATTGATTAGAACGTCTCTTGGTTAAACAAACAAGTTACAACTTAATTATGAGAATTAGATATAGATATATATAAGAAAGATGTTTACCTATTTTTGTCAAAATATATAGATAATAGGCTAAAGGTGTTTAGTATTTGAGATATCTAATACTTATGAAGTATTAAAGATATTCATTATAATATGTATGAGTTGATATATGAGTTTAAGGTTATATGGATATTAACTTTAGAAGTAAATTCTAGTTAAAGTATATATTACTTAGAATAATATTATTTTGAGATTAAAAAGATTCTATTGTAGCATTGACTGCTAATCAAGCCCAAATATTTTTTTAATTTAGTGGAAATAATTATTTGGATCAAAGACTTCTTTAACGAACTGAGTCCAATTACTTACATTGTTTAAGACAATAATGTATTGTGAAATTTAGAGTTAACCATTTATAAAAGTAGCTAAGATCACATTAAAGATTTAAGTATATATTTAGGAAATTTTTTTAACTATTATAATAATTGAGATGAAAATTATAATATTTAAGTAAATACTCACTGTAAAGAATGTTATAGAGTTCTCATACTATTCCAACAGTAACATGATCCTCAAATGGTGATGTGATATAAGATATTTAAATGATTGGCTTAGTTTATGTAGGACATTATTAGTTTATGCTTATAGATAATCAATTACTTATAATTTAGTAACATGATTATTTAAAGACATTTTTTATCTATATGTATTCAGATGTGTTACAAATGGAATTATGATGAGATTATAATTATGAGATTCATATTGCATTTATATATTATTTGTAGATTATTCGTAGTCATTGTAATAATATTAGACATTAATATAATGTAGAAAGTATAGCACATCTTATGATTCTTCCTTACAAAGGAAGTAGTCAATCTCATAAATTAGAGTATATAGATACTTAAACAAATTTATGGGTGCTTGCTAGAGAACAAGTTCACTGAACTAACCTCATATGAGAATTCCACTTTGAACGTTATTTATATGCCTATGAAAATTCTCATTATGATGATTATATAAGTGATCCTTTGACTTGAGATTTCTAAAGTATCTTATATAGAAATTGTTATATTTTGATACTACTTATGACCTATTCTAGTCAAGGTTTACTTAATCAGTAGTTATGATATAGTATGAACTATATGAAAATAGCTGGGTGATCTATATAGTATTCATCTCCTTAAAGTGATTAGGTAGAATATTCTACTATTCTTGATTAGAATTGATTCGAAAAATCCATGGCCAAAGGAAATGACATTTAGAAAATAGTTTTCAAATGTCATTAATTGAATCAATTAGTAATGATGGAGAACTAATATGATTGAACTCAAATAGAGTAGACACTAATTTCATACTTTATATCTAATCATAACATTATATGAAGAAATGACCAAAATTACTTTGATAATCCTAAATATTTAGGTGGTCATAATGTGTTGCTATAAGCCAATTTTGATTTATAGATATAAATTATTTAATTACAAAATTGAAAGATAAATTAATGGAGTTTAATTTATCTAATCTTAAAGATGATTTAGGTTATAATTTATATCAATTACCAACATATTCAAAGACCTAAGAGGTCACACATGCAAAATGAGTTGAAGAGAGACAAAAAACGTATTTTAGTCAAATTAGACTTGATTGTAAGATTTGAGAAACTTTATGATTAAATATGAGATATTTAATTAATAAGAATAAATATGATATATTATATTTATTTGGAAATAATTTGTACTTACTTAGAATTAATTAGAATTTTAATTAAAGCTTCATTGAAATTATAATTATAATTAGAATTTAAATTAAATTATTGAAAAATCTACAATCTATTATAAATGACTTAGGTTCTAATGAAGCTAACATTTCTTAGTTAACCCTCTCTATAATAATTGCAGGTCTCTCTCAACATGTTCTATGGATACTGTTAGAGGCCAAACAAGTTAGCGACTACGGTGAATGAGATTAGTTGTTTTCAAAACGGTTCGCAGAAAATCGTATCTCACCCTAATTTTTGTATACATTAATGATACAAAGAAATAGCAAATTGATGGTGAAAATTTGGCTAGAGAAACCAAACAAAACTTGTTTTTGATTGATTGTGTGTGTGTCAGAGAGGAAGGGAGGTGGGAAGCATCATAAAGAGAAAAGACTTGAATATTAGGAAGAAAACAACACCGAGCAAGTCAACTTCCATCGAACGATATTGAGTTTATAGATGATGATACAGTATCAATTGTGCTCGACCCCAATTATTCAGCGTCATCTTTCAAATGAAAAACACATGTAGTAGGAATAGTATTTGTGATAACTTTTGTTGTCATCTCTTAGAAAAATAAGTGCACACATTACTCGTAGATATATAACCACTTTTTAAGGTTTTATGTAAATGTTTTATTGACCTAATAAGAAGCTTCTTTGTGTAAGAAGGAAGAAATTCTCTATTAAGCTATGTTTGGTTGGACTTAAGATTTTTAATGAAATGAAAAAAAAACGAAATATAATGAAATGATTTATAATGAAATGGAATGTAAATGGATGTTATATTAGAAAATTATTGTTTGGGAGGGATGAAAGAGTTCATAATGTAATATAGTGAAATGTTGTTTGGAAGAAGGATTTATAATATAATGTAGTGAAATTTTGTTTATCATTTTACATAACCTCCTAAGTTGGAGGTAACTTATTTTTACTATTTAGAATGAAATGAGATGTAATGCTAAACCTTTCTCTTCTATTCATTCCATTCCATTCCATTATAAACCCTCCCCCCAAACAATAGAATAATATTACATTTCTTTCTATTCCATTAATAACCACCCCACCAAACATAGTCTTAAAGAAACATAACCAATGTGGAACGGAATTTCTTTGAGACGTGATGGTAGTTATTTATCCTGGTGCCTCGCTATCTTTTCCTGTCAAGACAATTTGTTAGGAGAGACAGGTAGCGTCACATGAAACTTCAACTTTGTACATAGGAATTATCCATTACGTAAGCTTGAACATGGACTTTAGACAATCTTAGTGCCTGTATCTTCAAAAATTTCCACCCAAATTTCACAAGATTAAGTAAAAATTTTAAGTTCAAATCCATTTTATTGAAATTTTACAAAGTCAAAACCACTCGTAAGTTTAAGACCGCAAGTCATGTTTATATAATTACAATTTTAAGATAAATTATTTAAAATGCAAATACATTAAAGTAATATATTTGGTATTTAAATGAAGAAAACTAACCCTTAATTTCAATGAAAAATTATTAGTAGTTATATAACTTTTTTTACATAAGATTTTGATATGTATACATGAATGTATAATATGTCACTACATATTATATAAATTACCTAAAAAGTAATATATTGCAAAATGTGTGTTAAAAGCAAAGCTTTTCAAGAAAGACTTAAAATTGATATTAGTGTATGTCAGCAAAAAGTAAGTTAAAATTTCATATGACAGTTCTGTTAAATTACTGTATAGCTTTTCTGTGTAGTTATGTGTAATATTTATTTTAGGTGAAGTGAGGTCATTTTGTATAGATAAGTTGGCCTCAGTTTTTTTCTAGTTGAATGTATATAAGCAAAAACTGACTGATGTAAAGACAGATATACAAAAAATAAAGTCAAACATTATTTAGCTTCTCTCTTCGTCTATGCCGAAATCTTACATGGTATCAGAGAGCTAGGCGATGACACTGTGATTGATCATCATTATTGATCAATTGACTTAGGTTTATTGCAGGCAATCGATTGATGATCATCATCACTAGTTTTATTTTTTATTTCGGTCTTAAGGAAGCAACTGGATCAAGGGACCCTAAGTTAGGGTTTTGGAAACTTCATTTTCTTCTCACGGGTGCGCATTCTATCTAAAGATCTTATGATGATGGAAGGTTCTTCACATGATTCACCTACTGGATCAACTCTCGATCCTAAATGGAGGGTTCCTCTAGAAGAAACTCCAATATACCTTCAAGGATCAAACTATCCAGGTATGACTTTAGTTACTGCAGTCTTGACCAGAAATAATTTTTTTGAGCTGGAGTAGATCGGTTAAAATAGCTCTAGTAGCTAAGATGAAATTAGGATTTATCGATGGTACTTGTCAGAAAGCTAGTTTAGGGTCTGTTGACTTTGATAAATGTATTAAGACAGATTACATGGTTAGATCATGGATTTTAAACTCCATATCGATGTCGAAGCCTTCATTTATACAAATTCTACTTGAGAACTTTGGTTAGATTTGGAAGAAAGGTTTAGAGAGAGTAATGGTCCATTATTGTATCACTTACAAAGACAAATTAGTGCAGCATCACAAGGAAATATGTCTGTATCTAAGTACTTTATTAGCTTTAAGAAATTGTGGGATGAGATTTGGTGTCCCATGCTTGTCCCATAGTATACTTGTGGGGCGACAACATATTATGTATGTGGAGCACTTAGGGCTCTAACTAACTTAACTTCCTTGAATCAACTGATACAATTTCTCATGGGTCTAAATAAGAGTTATGATCATATTAGGAATTAAATCTTGGTTATGGAATCTTTGCCATCTATTAATAAGGCCTACTCTATGGTCTTAAGGGTAGAAAAGCAAATGGAGGTGTAAATGGTTTTTAGTGAATGAGTGGAGCATAGGGTTATGTTAGTTAAGAGGGTTACAGATGGAGGAGGGAAACAATCTAAGCACAAATGGGGCAATAGTGACAAAGGTGAGATGCATTGTTCTTATTGAAAGAAGAATGGTCATATGAAAGAAAACTATTTTAAGCTCACTGGTGTACCAACTAGTACAAGGGGTTGCAGAATATGAGAGGCAAAGGAAGTGGGAAGTCCTATATAGATAATGCAGTAATGAAGATAACTCATTAATTGCAGATAATAGTACGTTAGTGGCAGATACAACTGCTGGTACCTCCAGTCCTCCATTGTCTAAATTGATCAAACAAGAATTGCTAAAGCTAGTGAAGAATAAAGCAATCTTAGATCCTCTCATGGTGAACTTGGCACATCTTTCAAATGTTGCAAGTACACTTCCTTATCTAGCTCTTTCTAGTTTTGATGGCATAGGTTTAGATTCATGGATATTAGATATAGGAGTCTCAAATCATATATGTGTGGATATTTCTTTGTTAACTAAACCTGTTGTACCTATCACTTCTATACTAGTATATATGCCTGATGGAACTCAGAACCATGTACATCACATTGGTGATGTTTTCTTACCAAATCAACTTGACAGAAACTTTACATATACCTACTTTCAAGTTCAAGCTTTTATCTATTAATAAACTTGCAATCGCAAAAATGCACATTACCAAAAATATCATAAAATCATATACACACTATTATACAAAAATAATGCAGTTTTGATCCATGTTTTTTCCATGCTAATCACCCTTTTCAAAACTGCATTATTTTTGTATAATAGTGTGTATCTGATTTTATGCTATTTTTTGTAATGTGCATAATATGATTTTATGTTATTTTTTGTAATGTGCATTGTCTGTTACCTTTACATTTTATCCAAATTACTGCATTTTGTAGGACCTGAAGACTAACCAAATATTGGCAGTTTGTAAGGTTACAAGCAGGATATATATCTTAGATAAGGATTCCTTCAAAGTTGACACATTAGCCAGATATTCTTTGTGTACTTTTGATAATAGTACCAATAATGCTCACTCTATGTCTATATACAAACTTTGACATCAACGTTTAGGCCATGTTTATGACATTGTACTTAGACACATTATTTCTTTTGATAATAATTTTGCTGGCATAGCTGGTGCTTATGATATTTGCCCACTTGTTAAACAACACAGATTGTCAATTACATATAGCACTATTCATACTGTCTCTGTTTTTTCAGTTAGTGCATGGGGCCCTTATAGTCAACATTCTATATCTGGTGGGAAATATTTTCTGACTATAGTGGATGAATACAGTAGGGCAACTTGGAAGTATTTATTTTTAGATAGTTTTTTAAAGATGGTTACAACTCAGTTTCAGAAATATGTTTAGACCATTCGAACTAATAATGGAGCAGAGTTCTTAAGTGGGGAGTATCAGAAACTGTTTAGCAAATTAAGAATTGTCCATCATAAATCGTGTGTCTATACACTACAACAAAATGGGATAGTGGAGAGAAAATATAGACATTTATTACAAATAGCTCGAGCTTTTATTTTTCAAGTTTCTTTACCTAAAAATTTTTAGGGTGATTCTATACTTACAACAACCTATCTCATAAATAGGCTTCCTACTTCTCTTCTAAGGTGAAAAACACCTTATGAGATTGTATATGGTTATCCACCCAAGAATGATCATATAAAATCTTTTGATTGTCTTTGTTTTACCATAAATGTTCTAACCCTATAAGGATAAATTTGATTCAAGGGCATATAAATGCATTTTCCTAGGTTATAGTCACGGGCAAAAGGCTTATAATTTGTTTGATCTTGTCACTCATTTTGTTCTTGTTTCTAGAGATGTAGTTTTTTCATGAAACTACATTCCCTTATTAGTCTTCTTTTAGTGCACCACCAGCTATTCCACTTCCTTTGGTTCCAGCTAATCAGTCTTTTGACATTCTTAATGTTTTAGCTTCTAATTCTACTAGTTCTCCCATCAATTCTCCAATCTTAACCACTGATCCGCCTATCACAGAATTTTCATCATCTCCTTCCTTAACTTTCCCAATTGTTACCACTCCCAGTTTACATAGTAGTAATAGAATATCATATAAACCAGCTTGGATAAATGATTTTGTGTCTCATATAACCACCAACAATGTTTTATCTTCATCTTTTCACTGTCAGTCTTTAGGTTATAATTCCTCTTCCTATACCCCTCCTATTTTTCCTTTTATACCTACCCCACACCTTACTTCTATATACATGTATTTTTTGGCTAATGTTTCAAATTTTCAGGAACCTTAATCTTATCATCAGGCTAAATCCAATGCAAATTGGATAAGAGCTATGTAGTAGGAGATGGCTACACTAGAATCCAATCAGACTTGGATTTTAACACCATCACTAGATGGTAAGAAGACCATTGGTTCCTGGTGGATTTATAAGGTGAAGCTTAAGCTTGATGGCACTGTTGATCACTATAAGGCTAGGTTAGTAGCGAAAAGTTATCATTAAGTTGAAGACATTGATTTTACAGATAGCTTTTCACTAATTGTTAAAATAGTAACTGTTCATTTATTATTAGTTGTTGCTATACATTTTTCTTGACCTATACATCAGTTAGATATGAATAATGTATTTTTTCATGGCTTTCTTGATAAGGAAGTGTATATGACAACTTCGGATGAGTATGTTAAGGCTGGACCTAATGAAGTTTGCAAGCTGAATCGATCTTTATATGGCTTAAAGCAAGCCTCTCGATTGAAATTGTGAATTTACTAAACACTTGCTTTCTTATGGTTTTGTGCAATCATAACATGATCATTTCTTGTTTACCAAATCCACTGTTCTACTTTTATTGCACTTCTTATGTATATGGATGAAATTTTGTTGACTGGACCATCTGAAGCTACCTTAAATGATGTTAAAAGTTTTCCGCATACTACTTTTACTATCAAGGATCTTGGCCCAACTAAATATTTCCTTGGTTTAGAGATTGCTAGATCATCTATTGGTTTATATGTCAATCAAAGGAAGTATGTTTTGGATATTTTATCTGATTCGGGTTTGATTAGAGCAAAACTAGTTTCTACACCACTGCCTAAGGGCTTCCAATTAATTGACAAATCTAGTCAGTTACTAGATGATGCATGACAATATAGAAGGTTGATTGGTAGGCTACTGCATTCGGGATTTACTCGTCTAGACATTACTTTTACAGTTCAATAGCTAAGTCAATTTCTTTATGCTCTTTGTAAAGGTCATTGGGATGCTGCTCTTTACTTATTGAAATACTTGAAGGGTTATCCCTTTATAGATTTATTTGTTCCTGCTTCCACTGCATCTTATGTTTCTCCTGCATCTCCTATATGTGCACTTGTGGCTTATTACGATGCTGATTAGGGATCATGCTTAACAACTCGAAGGTCTATTTCTGGTTTCTATATCTTCTTCGGTTCTTCTTTAGTCTCTTGGAAGACTAACAAAAAGCCCATAGTTTCTAGATCTTCCGCTAAAATATAGTATCGAAGCATGGCTTCAATTGTATGTGAATTGTTATGGATTTCTTACGTTTTACATGATTTACAGATTTCTTTCACTTCACCTATTCCTTTATGGTGTGATAACAAGGGTGTCATACATATTACTACTAACCCGGTTTTTCATGAATGCACAAAACATCTTGATATTGACTATCATATAGTTCGTGATCAATATAAGCTTGGTTTTGTTGCTCCTACTTATATTTCTTCCAGGGAACAGTTAGCAGATCTTTTTACCAAAGCATTGGCAACACCAACCTTCGCTTCTCTTCTTTCTAAGTTAGGTTTGGTTGATTTCCACCAAACTCCAACTTGAGGTGGGGATGTTAAATTACTGTATAACTTTTCTATGTAGTTATGTGTAATATTTATTTTAGGTAAAATGAGGTCATTTTGTATAGATAAGTTGGCCTCATTTTTTGTTTTCTAGTTGAATGTATATAAGCAAAAATTGACTGATGTCAAGACAAATATACTGAAAATAAAGTCAGTCATTATTTGGCTTCTCTCTTCATCTATGCCAAAATCTTACAAGTTCATTAAAGCAATTGGAATTCTTAAGAAGCTTTATCAAATTAAAATTTCATATTGCAGTTCATTAATCACGTCTTAATATATGCTTTAATCTAAAGATAAAGCTTCTAAAAGAATTCTAATAAAGAAAGAATAGGTTGATCCAAAACATTTTTAAACGCATCCTAAACCACAATTTTAGTCCCATAAATCTTTCTTAGGTCAAACTCATTAGAATAGGCACGATGGACAATTTTTGTTCTTGTCTAATGAAAGAGCTTCTAATTTCTTTTTTATTTTTCAATTTTGAAAAAAGTTTTTAATTACGAAACTTTTAATTATTAAGTAAATGAAGTTTATTACAGTGGCTATCCATCTAGTCGACTAAAAATTCAACCAAAGATTGAAAAAGTTGAGAAAAAGAAATGAATGCTTCATCCAAAATGCTGGACATATATACTTGAAAACAAAAACATGAGTTTTATTAAGAATATCTAGAAATTCAATGAATAAGGTTGAACAAAATTATGAAACATTTGACATAAGTTAGTACATATAATTTGTCCCAACATTAAATATTAATGACACGTTTAAAACTTCGATTAGGCTTTTCTTTTGTACAAGTGACAGCTTGGAAGAAGCCCAAACGTACGTTTTATGTGCTTCAATAAACTGAGTCGTGTTCCATGATATGCAGACACATAAGCTCACATGACACCAGCCACCCACCCACAAACAAAATATTAAGTCGAGCTTCATTCCTTTCACGCAAAGCGAAAATAAGCAAAAGTCTTTGTATTATATATGTAACCATGACAGCAATTATAGGACCAAAAATATAATAAATTCAGCACTACCCCACATCTGGAGATCTAGTGAATCCCCACCATCCAAAGATCATAATTAGAGGAACTATTCTGAGAGGGAGCAACAAAACAGATAATAATAGAACATTCTTTTAGCAGTTATCACAGGACATGAAGGATAAGATTTGCAGAGATTTTTCAACAATGGCGCCACTCATATTTGTGTCTTGCTCTAATACGGAAGATGGATACACGTGTGGACTTGCTCGGAATTCGCAATTGAAAAGAACAATTTTATTTATTTTGGACCTCGAAAATGGACGAAGAAAAAAAAACCTTGAACAGATGAATGATGCAATGTGTGGACAAAGATGACCTAATCTTAGAAAAGATGCAAGTCCACTAACATATGTGGGAGGAATAATAGGACAAAACTTAGGTGCTGACTGGGGAGGTCTAGCTATGGAGTCTACTATAATATGAATGCCCTTTTCTGGATACCTTTTTGCTTTATTATTGTTTGGTTAATCTCATTTGAACTTTTGTTAATAAATAATATATGCTGATGTTTGTATAGGTGGAGCATCAAAGCACAAGGGATATTTGAAGGGAATTAAAGAATGGAGATATGTGAATTCAGAGTAAGTCTTTACTTAATACGTTAATGCCAGAAGTTTTTTTTTATTACAAAAGAAAAGTATAAAAATGATCACCCGCATCATAATACAGAAGCTCCTGGACAACTACTAGAGACGCCCTAAAAATGTGTAAGCTCGGGATTAATAAAATGGCACAAGTCGCTGGTCTGTCAGAAGTTAGTAGACCGTTCAACCACAACATCACTAGCAAATGAAAAATGACACGAAAGCACTCAACTATGTATACACCATTCTTGTTTGGTCCATATCACATATCCGGAAAAGGACCGTGTTATTAGTGGTTATCACCAAAACCACACCTGTCTTTGAGATGATTTTATCACGCTGAAAGTGGGGGAGAAATTGACATAGCTTTATCGTGCTATGCTCTTTATGATTTTGGAAACTGCTGAGTCTAGATGATTTGCCATAGCAAGGTGGGCTCAAACTTCCCATGAATTACGATCGCCATTAATTTATCTATTAATGTGGTACAGGTTAATAATTAGGACATGTCATCACACATTCACGCATCAAAGAGTTCCTGTCCCTTAAGATGCCTTCAGCATCCAACTAGAATTCAGTATACTATTTAATTGCTACCCTAAAACAGCATCATGCGATCAAGCTTGTGTTTGATAATTAATGTGTTACCCTTTTCCCCACCATTCTTTTTCGTGTACTCCTTGGATTAAAGAAATGACAAGTGTATCACATGTATCAATTTGCAAGGACAATAAGCTACAAATTCTCGTTAGTTAATGAAGATGGACATAATTGTACTAATTAATCTCAATTATTTGTAAAAGTGGTCCTAACTAATCTTATACTCCCTCTGATTCATAATAAAAGTCGTTTTAGATATATTTTAATTATTCAAAATAAGTGTCATTCTTGACTTTGTATGCATATTTAT
>JANTNU010000002.1:11913164-11923318 GCA_024752395.1 Erythroxylum havanense
GAATGAATGCAGTGAAATCCTATCAGTCTATCCCAATATTACCATAATACCCTTACTGACAGTAACGGGATGTTACATTCACTGCAATCATCTCCCTCTGGGTGAGGCTTAAAAACTCTCTCTGTTTCTACTGAATATACACCTCAAACAAATACTTCTTCGTGTAAGTAGCTATGAAATCCTTCCATGTAAGCACTGGAGGCTTTATCTGACTCCCTGACACACTTTCTTACCAATGCAGTGCATCTCCGTGTAATAAGCTTGCAGCATACTCAACCTTTTCGTTATCTTCATAATCCATCTGTTCCAATAATCGTTTTGTCTTTCTCATCCATGTCTCAGCTTCTTCCGAGTCAGTGGTCTCATAGAAGTCTACTGTCCCATACTTCCCTAGCTTATCAAATTGTTTCCCCTTTTTAGATGGGGTTGGAGCAGAAGTCTGCAGCATGTGGCATCTAGCCCATGACTTGAAAAAAGCCTGAGCAAAGGCCTGAAACATTCTCGGATCTAAGGAAGTAGGCACTTGCTCTTACGAAAGAAGTGCCTCTTACTTCTACAGTCGAGAGGGTTCACTACCCTACCCTACTAAGGCCTCAGCATTCTCTGGGGCTCTGGACTCATCGGTGGGCAACCGATCCTTGCAAAAATTCTCATGTCCTTCTACGAGGTGGCATCTTACTCCTTCAATTAAAACATTGACAATTAGCTTATGTTTCATTTTAATCTTATTTCCTACATGTATGTATGATATGCATGTTACTTAACACAATCAATCAATGCAATCGCACATCAAAATAACTTATACCACTATGTATTCTAAGCCTATTGATCTTGAAAGCCTAGGCTCTAATACTAGAAGATGTTAGACCCATTTTTGAAGTCAAACTATCATCTCTGATACTAAAAGATGTTAGACTCGGGTCTCGTTCCTAATCCCAAGGTAACCATTCAGACGGTCGGGTGAGGGTGGTGCGAAAGAAAAGTTGTAAGGATTCGATTTGTAAGGAATTTCAACGTGGCAGTAGGGGTAGGTTTGCTGTGGTGAAATCCTCAAATTTAAGCCATGCGCCTTCGGGATAATTATGTCACGATGAACTTTGGTTTTACCACAGTGAACTTTCGAGGTTCTCTGCAAAAACCCCTCAGGAAAAATTACATGTGGCGAAAGCTTAGCTTCGCCGCTGCGAAGTTACAAAATTTGTACAAACTAAGGAAGTAACTCCATTCCTAACAGTGAAAAGATTGAAATCTTTGTAATATTCTGAACCGTTAATGAACATCACAATGAATAGAATTAAAACATTTATAATTCCCACATAAATAAGGAGCTGTGCAACAACTAGCAGGTTTTTTGGAAAAACTCCATTTATTCTGGTGTGGATGGCAGGCAGGCCTATATTTATGGGTTTCAATAGGTCTCCTTACAAGCGTTGTTTCTATCTACTATTATCTAAAAATAATCAAGTTATTAATGACTGGATGAAATCAAGAAAAAAAAACCCCTCACGTGTGAAATTATAGAAGATCCCCTTTAAGATCAAACAATTCCATCGAATTGAGTATGATAACACAAAATCCCCCTTTTGGAAAGGTTTGCCGCAGCGAACTTTGAGCCTCTCCTTGGTGAAACCTCGGATAAAATCCGAATCCCAATAATCCATCATCATAAAATTTTACACATACACATACAATTCCAACCACAATTCCAAAACATCCAAGTCTATCCCTAACAACAGTTCACAATCTCAACAAAGAAGTTAACTATGAACATACTAAAAAATCTTCATCAAAACCAAATTTCATTACTAATTCAAAGAGTTTTAACAACTTTAATTACATATAAAAAGCCACGTCATTGACTTAGTGCAAAATAAAAAAATACAAGGAATGCTCATGTTGATATAATTATAATGCTATCCCAAAAGTTATAGTTATTAACTTATTTGCAAAAGATCTTTAACGATCTTGGAGTTTCTGACGTCTTGTAAGGATCAACAATCTTCTTGTTTTACATTTGAGGAGGAAAATAATGGGTTGAGCTACGAGTCGCACAAAATCAAGCGTATACATATATATCTGCTTACATCTTATACATCTATACCTCAATTCGATCTAGCAATTTACTCATTAACAGTTCTAGTTCATAGATTCAAGTAGAGACTATGTCATCACATATAGCATGTCACGTATATTCAACCATCAAAGCATAACACTAAAATATGCCTCATACTTGACAAATCAAAGATGGAATGCACAAAAAATGGCTCGAGGGTCCCATGAAGCAAAATAGAGAAATCAAAGTTTACGCCATAAACAAAATGAGTCCATTTTAAGGATCTCATATGTCATAAGCGGGCAGCTTGGAGAAGGCTTTGGTCAATGTGCACATGAATAACGAAATGGTTCCACTCTTGCCCAAATACAAGCAAGTATTCATGCTTAATTTAATTCATTTATACTTTTATGCCTTTCATGCTTTTCTATCATTTCATTGATACAAAATGTCATAACCTTTTTCAAGGTATAACATAATCATGAATCATCATGTATTTTCACAATCACAACAAGTCACAATTAAGCCATTAAACATACACAAATAGGCAAAAAAATGCCCAATTATACAATAACTATAAATACATTACCTACCTCAATTACTTAAAATCTAAATTCAATGGTGCCCTTCCTCTTGCTCTTGGGTGAGATTTTATTTGTTTCCTAAATCAAACCAAATTCTGATTCAACCCACATTCAAAGGAAATTCATAAAGCTTCAATAATCAAAGACAAAACTAAACTTAGACTTAGTCTACCCATAGCTCATCTAGGTTAGAAATTCAAAACCTAGTTGAAAATCCTTAAACATCCAACTAGGTTCATGAGACTCTTTTTCCTCCTTTACTCCTAACACAAATCCATTTCTCTAATCCCTAACTCTTTTGTTTTTCCCATCAAAGCAAGAAGAAAATGATGAAACTTACCTTAGCTTATCCAAATTTTCTTCCTCCCACATTTTCTTTCGTCTTCCCTAGTCTCCCATGATTTTCTTCCTTTCTTCTTGCCTTCTAATGTTTTTCCCTTCCCTTCTTTCTTCTCTCACGATTCTTCTCTTCTTTTTCTTAAACAAGACCACATTTTGGTCTTATTCTTCCAAAACTACCCCTCCTTTCCTTTGATCTTCTCATTTTACCCTTATGTCATTTAGCCTAAAACTCCTTACTCCTTAGGCCATTTAGTTACCATGCTATACTCTAATTTAATTCCAAGATTCTCTATTCAATCACTTCAATTTCTATTCATGCTTGCTAATTTAATGGACTAAATTCTAAGAAAATAAATAACAAAATAATTAAAAATAAAGAAAAATTTTGGGGTCCAACAAATCTAATTAACACATATAACCTAATAGGGACCTTTTTTTAGAAGGAGCCTGCTAATACCTACGTACAAAAGTAGCATAGTATCTTTGGACACAATTAAATATTAGATAATCTGCACATACCAAGCTCTTTTCTTAATGAACAGAATTTATCTTCCGAAAGTGGCATACTACAGATAATAACAACTTGATTTTTAGTATTAACATGCAAAAAATCAATGATTCCTTCTAACACATGATCTCTAAGAAAATGATGTTTGATTTCAATATGTTTAGTCCTAGAATGATGCACAAGAATTTAAAAAAGATTAATAGCACTGGTACTATCACTTAATATAAGAATGTGATCAAAGTTTAGAGACAAATCTTAGAGTTGAAGTTTCATCTATAAGGTTTAGGCACAACAACTGGCTGCTGTTATATATTCTGCTTCAGTTGTTGAAAGTACTATGCAATTTTGTTTCTTGCAAGACTAAGAAACTGGGCTTCCTTTAAGAAGTTAACAGTGATCATTAATACTTTTCCTATTAACTTTATCTCTTACATAATCTGCAACTCAATAGCTAACTAAGTCAAATGAATCAATTTTTGGATATCATAATTCGAAATCCACAAGTATGTGATGATAACGAAAGATCATTTTGACTATTTGAAGGTAACTTTCTTTTAGATTTGATTGAAATCATGCGCAAAGACACTAAGCATAATGTCTGGTCTTGAGCTTGTAAGGTATATAAGTGATCCATCATTCCTCTGTCTCATTCGTGGTCTTGCCTTCTTCATCTTTGTCGAGTTTAGTTCACATGTACATAGGAGTACCCATCAGTTTGACATTCTCAAAATGGTATTTCCTAATGAGTTCCTTTGTGTATTTATCCTGACTGATGAAGAAAGAAAAATAGTTATTCTATTATATTCATTTCAAACTCCCCTATATTAAAGATGAGAATTCTTCACCAAAGGATGGATTAGTAGCACCAAATATTATGTCATTAACATATACTTGTATTATGAGTAAATCTTTCTTTTTTTTTCCTTAATGAATAAGGATTTGTATACCTTTCCTCTTTCGAAGTTATTTTTAAGCATAAAATCACTTAACCTTTCATATCATGCTCAAGGAGCCTATTTTAGACTATACAGGGCTTTAGTCAACTTCATCACGTTGTTAGGACGGTTTTCATTTTCAAAGCCTAGAGGTTGCTTAACAAACACTTCTTCATTAATATATCCATTTAAAAAGGCACTTGTAACATCTATTTTGAACAATTTGAAGTTTCTATAACATGCAAAGGCAAGTAAATTTTAATCAATTCCAATCTAGCAACAGGTACATAGGTTTCATCAAAATCAATTCTTCCTATTGATTATAACCTTGAGCTACAAGTCTAGCTTTGTTTCTTACTACCTTACCATTTTCGTCAAGTTTGTTTCGAAAACCTAATGAGTTCCAATGACTGACTTATTTTATGAAGGAGGTACTAAATTCCAAACTTTGTTTTTGTCAAATCGTTTCAGTTCGTCTTTCATAGTTGAAACCCAATTTTCATCAGTAAAGGTGGCTTCATCAGTCTTCAGCTCTAATTATGAGATGAGGGCAACAAAGTTTTTCTTGAAGGAAGATATAATTCTTAGACATTTAGAAGGGTCTCCTAAAATTTATTGATGTGTATTAAGACCTATTCATTCTCTTGGTGTTCTTCATTGTATAGGCTCTTGCTATAAGGAAGGAGCCTTCTCTACCCTGGCTTCAAAAGGACCTTCTTAATCTTGTAATTCTAAAGGTACTATAGGTGTTGCTTAAGTCTGTGATTTATTTTTAGGAATCAAGGAATTCTCTTCATCATCTGAATCAACCGTTGTTGTAGAGAGTAGTGCTTCATCAAAATACTATGAGTATAAGGTCTGAAAGGTTGTTTTTATAATATTTATGAGGATATTTTTTCCATATATAACTTCGAGGTTTAAATTGTGGGTGCTTTTTTCTAGGATGCTTATAAGATCATGTGTTCGAATCCCAACACCAACTAAGAATGGAACCGTGGTGAAACCGTCATCACATATACGGGGGAAGTGCCACAAATCAGCGAATGCGTGGTGGACTTAAGTAATTTGATTCCTCCCTACCTTCAACTCAAGTTTTGGGTAGCAAAGGCCCGTACTTGAGCTTTGATACCATTTTTGTTTTGATCAACATAGACTTCTTGATCTGATTCATATCTATAGATAATTTCATCTTTATCGGTAATGGGATTGATTTTTTCTAGAGATGGGATAAGAGTTAATTTGTTGACTAAATGAGTAATTTCCACTAATTGAGATTTAATATCTTTTCCTATATCCTCCATGGTTGTACTAATATTGCTACTTGCCTTTTTACAGGCTTTGATACCACTTTACTACTCAAAACTCTAGTTGAAGGTAGAAGGGAACCAAATTAGTTAAATCCACCACGCTTCTGCTTTGTGACCTAGTTTGTTGCATTAGGAATCGAACCTGCGGAATAGGGCTAAGCCTCAAGCCCATACCTGAGCTCTAATACCATTTTTAGTTGATGTAATTTTTCTACAAGTTTTTCAAGCCTGTCTACAAGTTTTACTAAATCTTCTTGTATTGTATTTATAGTTTCTTTATTTTGTGTGTTTTCTTTTACTAATTGTTGTATTATCTGTAAAATATTTGTTTGATTTTTTAACAATTCATTTACCTATATTTCGATCTGTAATTGTTTTTCTATTATTTCCATAATATATTTTGTTACACTCATAAGGTATTTTTAATGTGTGTGGTTAATTCGTGTAATTGATTTTTTTATTGTTACTAGTTCCTTAGTCACTGATTGTTCCAAGTTGTTATCTGTTTGGTAAATCTTAGGATCAGTAATTCTAACTAAATGTTTTGAATTTTGTCCAGGTTCAGTAAACCTTATTGGTCGTTGTAGACGTAATGATTGTGATCTAAAAAGATTAGGCTTATTAAAAAACTTAATGCTAGCATTAGAACAAGAGTTGTAAGCGATGGTACAAGAATTAACTCGGTTTCTTTCCTCAACCGTGAGAGCACAATATATTAGTTTCATAGCTTTCACGTTGATGTAAGCTTGCTTCCAATCATTGTCGTCGTACTCCATCTCCGTTTTTAACTCACCATTTTCTTTCAAAGTAGCTTGTGGACCGAAATGATAATCTTCTAGTATTCTACTCCCTCGCTTATAATGTGATACTTCATAGGATTTTTTCAAGAAGAGTAGTTAGAACCATTAAATAAAGGAGGACGATTATTAGTGTTACCTTCTTCCGCTAGATTGTTGTGTGTCATCCCTGGATACTTCTGCTCTGATACCAATTGTAAGAGATCTAGAAGGGGGTTGAATAGATCTTTAAAATTCTTTGTAAAATTCTACAATAAAATCAGAAGTTAATTCACACACAAACAACTTAAACAAATTTAAATGTAAAAAGTAGGGAAGAAGAGCAAACATTGTTTTTATAGAGGTTCGATGTTAAGACCTACGTTCTCTACCTAAGCTCCCACTTAGGATTTTCCAAACCACTTTATTTTCACACTTTTTAGTTTAGTGTGAACTTTTTACAATACCACTTGATTTCCAACTCAAGCTACCTTTACACCCGATTTGTTTTCCGGCACAAATCATACCTCACAAGTGACCTTTTCACTAGTCACTCTAATTGTAAGAGAAATGAGATATAGATGAGAGAACAAGTGCTCAATACAATTGTGTAACAAGATAAGAACAATAATGAGCAATTTTGGAGCAATAGAAGAGTATTATCGCTTGTAGAACTTCAGTACTTTCTTCATCAGTCATCTACACTTTATATTTGAAGAAAATGAACGTTGGAAGTCATTTTAGCCATTGCATAATTGATATGACCGTTCCTTAATATTCTCCTTTCCATTTGTGACTAATTGACTTCATCAGAGTCAGTTCACTGTACTTATAAGTCGACTTGTCGTGGTGTGTAAGTCGACTTGTATCCTTCGATAAGTCGACTTATTTACTATTAGTCGACTTGTGTTGACATATCTTCATGTATTAGTCGACTTATGATGTTTTAGTCGACTTATGTTGTTCGGATCTTGATATATAAGTCGACTTATGATGTGCTAGTCGATTTATGTTGGCTTCAACGGTAATATCCAATCAAATCTTCTAAAATCCTCATTATTAATATCTCGATTTATGTTGGCTTCAACGGTAATATCCAATCAAATCTTCTAAAATCCTCATTATTAATATCTCTTGCACTTATAAGGAAATTTCCATCTTGATTCTTCAATGATTAATTACTTGCCCATCTTGATTTGCACAATTCTTTCATTGAATAATAATCCCAAAATACCTGAAATAATTTCTGAACTAATTCTAGATATTTTATTATTATCAAAACATAAAGGGATTTAATTTGTCAACCACCATTGGTGCAATAATCAAAACCTAATACAATAGTACTATAAGAGGAAACTACGTACAATCTAACTAATCTGTTCAAAAATCCCAGTTGACCGACCTTTAAGCCATGACTTCTCTTACCAATCACAATCTACATAACAGTAAAGCCTCTTAAAAACTAGAGTCGTCCCTCAGTCCTGAAAAGACAATGTTGCAATTTTGATCAGTTTTGCGAACTCAATGAGGTAACCATCATCGATGGTTCACTCAATTCATGCAACACATTAATTCATATCTCAATTATTTCGCAATTATGCATTTCACATAAGTAACACATTTTCATTTAAGCATAAACACTTTTTTTTTTGCACTTTGTTCTATCAAACATAATTAACAAGATCCATATGAAATGCTCATGAGACACTTTTCAATTTTTACGCTGTTGTGATTGAGTGCCTGAACTATCCTGTATCTGTTTTTGGATACCGGGCTCATTATATTTTGAGCCTGAAGCTTTGAAATACTTTTAAGCTCGAGGCTCAATTTCACTCGTTGAGCTTTAAGCTCTGATCGTTAGCTACTCTAGTCACAACTTCTATTATCTGATTATGCATTCATGAATGGAATGTATATAACACAACCAATCACTTGATAAAACGCATAGGTCTCACATTCCCATTCATTCCTTATTCAAAACATAATTATAAGCAATCAATAATTGAGAGAAACCATCTAGGTTACTCACTGGTTGCTCCTGAAACTATTACCTGGAAGTTTCGGCAATGTCTGTGGGTTGACGTTTCAATTACTCCTCTATAACAAATAACATACACATATATCATAATTTGCACAATCATAGGTTTATTAAAAAAATGCACATCTATGAAACAAATTATGTACAATGCACGTTCATGATAGTCCCGGATATCACTTCATAAATTCTATACAAAACTATCCCCATACCAAAACTCATCTAAGTATAACTTATACTTAGGTTTATGCCTCACAAAACCTACTGAACTCGCAATTCATTTCTCATTAAATCACTTCAGATTTTTCCAAGACACCCCTTTTGGGTCTATTGTTCATGTACAATCAGAAGGTAAAAATGAAGTAATTAGCTCAAATTCTCTTCTAGAAAAGTATTCCTCTATGCCTTATCTTTCCAATGACATTAAAATCATTCAATTTGGTTCAGTAATGTGAAAGTTATACTCCAAATTTTTTCGGATTGCTTTTATTATGAAACAGTACCCTATACTCAATGTCCATCCAAAAATTGAAACTCTTAGAGTCCGATTCAGAATCTGATTCTTTCATACAATTTGTATCCCTGTATTTCTAATTTACTAAAAATAAAAAATCATCTCATTTGGAACTTTACATATCAAGATATCATCAGAATACTGAAGTATGTTCAATAGAATAACACCAGTTCATACCATCTAAGGGTACATCCACTATACCTGTTCCACTTTTTCACTCAATATTTCTCAATTTGATTTATAGGGCTATGATTTTTTTTAGAGATGTAGAGCAATGTCTTACGAGTTTAATGGTTTAAGAATCAAGTCATTTGGATGCCTAGAGAGGACGTTATGTCTAAAAGAAGCAACTATGTTTATGACCTCAATCATCTTCCTTTATACAGTAACTTCGTCTTAGAATGTACAGTAACTTTGTCTTATTTTCCATCATCTTAGTTTCCATCATCTTAGTTTCCCATCGTCTTAGTTTCTTTCATTTTACTTTCTTGCATCTTGCTTTTCCTGTGTCTTACTTTCTTGCGTCTTCTTTTTGCGTCTTACTTTTTGCGTCTTACTTCTTGCGTCTTACTTTTTGCGTCTTACTTTTTGTGTTTTACTTCTTGGGTCTTACTTTTTACGTTTTACTTTTTGTATCTTACTTCTTACGTCTTACTTTTTGCGTCTTACTTTTGTATCTCCACATATATTGATCATAACTTTCGACTCAGATGTCCAAAAATTTCATACTATATACCATTGGAAAGATAAAAGATAGATCTACAATTCTTAAGAAGGAAACTTTACCAAAATCTATTTAGATTAATCCATATTTTCTCCCGAAGTCAGAATATGAAATTTACATTCAGCTTCCAATGTACTGGACCCAATTCTCACTTCGTGATAAATTGTGAGACTCTTAGAGACATAATTGAAATTCAATATCTGCATACAAAATATATCCATATATCTCTAGGTTAATCCAAATCAAGAGTCATCTCGTTTGGACAATTATAGAAAACGTTATGGCTAAAAGACTGAAACACATTCAGTGAACATTTTCCAGATTTTTAAACTTTCAATATTCTACATCCAACTCATCTTCTACCTACATTATCTCT
>JANTNU010000002.1:12001240-12017364 GCA_024752395.1 Erythroxylum havanense
ATGCATGAGTTGGGTGAACCATCGATGATGGTTTCTCATTGAGTTCGCAAACTCACCCAACATTGCATCTATTTTTTTTTCAGGAAATGAAGAGTACCCCGTTAGTGAAACGGAAGTATGTCTACAGCCAGCCAGGTAGAGTATCGGGTCGAGATCGGTGTCGTCCACGTCTGCATTAGTGTGTTGATTTGGTAATTAGTAGGCCCAATTGTTTATATGAAATTGTATTGAGTGACTGAGCACTATTGAGTGCTGAATAATGATTGAAATTGATTTATAAGTGAAATTGGTTTGTTTTGAAAATGTTTTTGTTATAATTGGGCAAAAGCATTAATTGTTTATGCGCACTCATCGTTTTTAAAAGAAAAGAAATAAATGTCATTCGAGTTTTAAAAGATAGTAAATATTCTAGTACGCCACCCTCGCGGGTCACGGGCTCGGATATCACCGTGGATGTCGGGTTCGGGTCTCGTCGGGTGTAGGGTGCTACATTCTTGCTCTTGTTGCTCTATTTAATTTGGAGTTAGAGCAACTTGATGTGAAAATTACTTTCCTACATGGAGAACTCGAGGAAGAGATATACACGAAGCACCTTAAGGGTTTTGTTGTTCCAGTAAGAAGAATTGTGTTTTTTGCTTGAAAAAATCACTTTATGGACCTAAGCAAGCTCCAAGATAGTGGTATAAAAGATTTGATACCTTTATGATCAGGCAAGCCTTTACTGGATGCCAATTTAACAATTACGTCTATTTTCGACAATATGTAGATAGGTATTTCGTGTACTTGTTACTATATGTCGATGATATGCTAATTGCTTCTCATGACAAGTCTTTGATCGACAATTTTAAATCTCATATCAATAAAGAGTTTGAAATGAAAGACTTTGATGTAACAAAAAGATTCTCAACATGGAGATACAAAGGGATCAATAGACTTTTGCCTCAAAAAAACTATATACAAAATTTTTTTGACAGATTTAACATAGGCTCTTGCAAGCCCGTCTCAACGCCTTTCGTTGCTCATTTCAAGTTGTCATCTAATCTTTGTCCAAAAACGAAGGAAGAAATAGAACATATGTTGAACGTTCCATATTCTAATATTGTTGGTAGTCTTATGTATGTCATGATTTGCATTAGACCTGATCTAGCATATACGATTAGCATAGTGATTCGTTTTATGCACAATCCTAGCAAGGTTCATTAGGATGTTGTCAAATGGACACTTAGATATTTAAAGGGTTCTTCTAATCTTGGCTTGATGTTTGATAGGAACAAGGCAACATCTAATAATGTTATCAATTTGGTGGACTCTGATTATGGTGGTGACCTCGATAAACAAAGGTCTCTCTCTGGTTACATCCTCACTTTGTATTCCGATGCTATCGATTGGAAAGCATCACCGAAATCTATAACAACTTTGTCTACTACGGACGCAGAGTACAGTGCAGCTACAAAAGGTGTGAAGGAGGCTACTTGGTTGATGGTCTTATTATTGAGCTTGGTACCACATAGGATACTAGTATTGTGTTTTCAAATAGTTAGAGTGTTATTCATCTGCCTATCACTCCAAAACTAAGCATATTAGTGTAAAGTACCATTACATCAGAGACGTTGTTGCTGATAAAGAAATTGTTATGAAGAAAGTTCACACGTCTGACAATCCTGTAGATATGTTGAAAAAGACACTACCTATCACTAAGTTCGAGAATAGCTTGGGCTTAGTCGGTGTTCGCAGCATCTGATTACCCTTTAGGGTTTTATATGGCAATGAGTAACTGATTGAATTTGAGTCAAGGTGGAGAATGTTGAGTATATGACTCAAAACTCTTCTTCATCAACAAAAAATGTTGACTTATTTGTTAAGAAATCTAAGGTCAAACTTCTCAAGCTAAACTTTTAATGCATCAATCAATGCAATGTTTTTTTGTGGACAACTCAACCATTTCTTGCCAACTTTGAAGACAAATTGGCTATGGTGCAAGGTAAAGGTGGGGAGAGTTTGAGCATTATAAACGCATCTTGAGCCCCTCTATTTTCATGCATGCAACATTAAGAAACTTGTAAAAATTTGAGAGTATATCTTCACCATATTAGCTCAAATTTATATTCACTTTTATTTTATAATAGAGTTTTATTTTGTGAGATTATATACAAAATTTATATCCTCATTGTGCTTAAAGGATTTAATTTGTACTCTTTTTCGTTATAGTGAATTTTTCGCTCATCGTTATCCATGGAAGTAGCTCAACTAGGGTGAATCACGTCAATCCTTATGTCACCTTATATCATAACATAATTAGTTTGAATGATTCATCTGTAAAAATCTTAAATCGACTAATTTTTTGATTCAGCTTTTCTAAAATCTCTTGTTATTAAAAATTTGTCGGTTTATTAAGTAAGTAACTAATTTTTATAGTCTAGTCGATTATTATAAATCATAATAAATTTGTTAGTTTTTATTTAACAGTTTTCGTTTTTAATTAAACTCTAAACTTTTTCGGTGGATAAGAATATTCTCTTTTTTAATCTTATTTTAAATTCTTCAATTTATTCAATCTTTATTATATAATCATTTTATGATAAACTTATATAAGTTAAATTCTTTAAACTTTATACCTTTTATCGTAAATTTTTAACAAAGTAACCCTTTTATTTAGTATGCTTGGGCTTTTTTCCGGGACATTGAGGTAGGCAATATAAGAGTCTTCTTGTAACTGCCTTACGATAAGATCGTGCGTGCCCCGAAGCCGAATCATGTTTTATTAAATACTTTTTCTTTGCCACTGTTACCTTCTCCATCATTATAATCGTCACCTTTGTTGTCAGACAATGCAACTTTTGCCCCCCTTGCCTACAATAATAATAGCCTCTGTGCTTATCAATGCAATAACTAGGGCCACCAAGATACATGAGTTTGTTCTAGCCGTCTTTCTTGCTCTGTAACGAACTCAAGTGAGATTTCCTGCGTTTTGAATTTCAAATGGTAAGTACTTTGTTACTAGAGAAAAAGGAGATAGCTTGAGGTAAAAATTCAGGATTTTTATTTCAGGTTTCTTATTTTTGATAAATTTTTAGTGGATAAATGTTTACAGGTGAATGTTTATTTATCAATAAGTCACGTATACATCAGATAACTAGAGAGTTAACTACATGCTAGTTTTTTAATAAATTAAAATTTTAAACATTTTATTATTATTCTAAATAGTTTAATTAGAATTATAAATTTAAGTAAAGTTTAAAAATTTAATTGTAATTTATTATTTAAAATAAATTAAAAATAAAAATATAATTAAGAATGACATAATGAAACTTCAACATAAATTGGTCATGATAATATGCTATCAAACTTAAGTGGATGTGATATAAGACAAACATTTAAATAAAATAGATTGATTTAGCATAATTAAAGTTAAATGAACGCACTTAGTCACGATTAACTTAAATGAATATTATTTAATCCTAAATAAGATTTAAATTAGATTCGATGTAATGTAATTGTATCAAATTAGAAATTAAAATTTAGTAGGTCACTATAAGAAAAATGTCGTTTAGTGATGGAAATTACCGACGAAAAATATTTATATTCCGTCGGTAATATAAATTAGCGATGAGCAACGGCATCGTTAAAACGGTCATAGGTAAATAAACCGACGGATGGATATGACCGTCAGTAAATTTATCGATGGATTTACTGTGAATTGTCGGTAAATTTACCTACGGATGTAAATATTCCGTCCGAATATTTTTCGACGTTACTGGTTTTTTCGTCGGTGATATTCCGAAGATTATGATTGATTGTGGGTAAACCGCAGTTCAAAAAATCCTGATGATTTCTAATATTACTGACGGAACGAAGAGTTACCGTCGGTAAATATCTAACATTTTACTGACGGAAAGCCAAAAACCTTTGGTAAATATAATAGATTTTACTGACTTACTTTTATTTTTCGTTGGTAAATAAAATTAAAAGATTTAAAAAAAATCTCGACATGAAATTTTGTTTCATGATCTTATGATTAATGCATAATTTCAACAGTTATGAATTATCTGTGCATAATATTTTGATTTGTTTATATATTTAATTTGTTTAAACAGAAAGTTGATTGATAATATAAAGTAAAAATTATCTTAATTGATAATAAAAACATTATAATGTACATAGTAAGTCTTTGTAATTCAAAGAAAATAACTACAACAATCCTATTGTTCTGGTGACCACGACTGCTCTGAGGTGTCACCCCTTGCCTTCAACTCATCCACCTCATGTCTCAGCTGAGTTATATAGTCCATCAATGTCTCCATTGTGGTTCGAAGCTGATTGACTTCATTGGTTTGCGATCGTCTACTAGATGCTGTTGTACTGGACGTGAAAGATTACTAATAACATATATTCGCAAATGAACCTAGCCCGAAGATCCTTCCACGACGGTCCCTACCACCCACTGCATCAAAATATGTCTGACTTTCATCAACAACTTGTTCGTGCTGAGACTGTCGCTGAATACTCTCTTGTATTTGGTCCTATTAGGATGCAATGTTTATATTAGTAAGTGATAATTATTAAGAATTAATATTAAAGCATAAATTTCATTTACATTTAGTTCTCTACATCGGGTATTGGCAAATGTCATACCGTCATGTTTTTTGGTGTGAGTGTGCAAAAACAATTGACGAGGTGTAGGTCTCATGCCCAAAGACTTTTCTTGAATAAGAATAAAATGTTATAAGTGATCTAAAATTTATAAAAATTATGGCAGAGTTTTCTCTATTTTTATTATATTTACCCCCTGTGAAACAAAGAAAATAACTCAACACAGTCATATATGGCACCAGACATTTATACCATTATCATTATCAATAATACACATATTTTCATTCCAATATTCACACATCAATTTAAATTGAAATACAACAAAGTAAAACAATTAGAATATAAGTGTAAAGTTTAGATACTTACAAATCTCTCTGTATGCTCGTGGTGGATAATTGATCCTCCCGTACGTATGAGAAGACTCACTTCTCCCGGTTCTCCATGTTTGTTGGTCAAGTTATGCTCAGAGATGGACATTGTCTCAGATGATGTTCAATACTCCTGCCAACGACTCCATATTTGCTCAGAAATATAAGGTAGTCATACACTAGCCTTGTGTATTGCACCAATAAAGTCACGATAACGTGTACATGCTCGTCTCTTCCATACATTATGTATGATTGCATCGAAATTAGAATCCCAAAAAATTCTTTCTGAAATTAAAAAAATTCGATAAATACTTATAATGTAATAATATTTATCTAATTAATGTATCCAAATCAATTAAAAATAATTTTTTATTTTACCTCAAACTTCTGAAAGTAAAATTTCTTTTTGGCCTGGGAGATATTCTTCCATACATAACCCTCAGGATCAATCCTCTTCTTAAATTTAGATGTCATATTTTTGGAGTGCGGTCCAGACGGAATCAACCTAATATAAGAACAAATAATTTTATACCATTTGAAAAAATTTAAACCTATAACTTAATTATAAACATATAGTGTTTCAAGTAATTTTACTTACAGATTATTGACAATTGTTATGTACATTTTTCCATCAGGTCCCTCAGCTTCAGGCTGGCAGCTATCTCCTTCATTCGATATAGGGGTAGTGGATGATGTAGGAGTGGTGGACGGTGTAGCATGAGGAATAACAGGTGATGCGTCATCTATAAATGTAGGCCCTAAAAGGGGAGGAGGTGATTCAGTTGAACCTTCACAGTAAGTACCTCTGAACATGTGTCTGAACTTAGGCCACATTATATCACATTGTCGTTTTGGTGGCATATTTTTACCCGAAATTCATTGTTTATTGAATTTTCTAAAAATATAAAAATTTGAATTCAATATTTTATACAATATTTCAAAAGGAAATAAGGCGATTTGTTGAATATCATATTCAAGTACAAACTTTGAATTAGAAGGTTAATAATTATTACAGTCATAGAACAAGAACAATAACAGCTCACACTCAATAGGACGTAGCTTGACCCCTAACTAGTAGGGAGGTTGTTTGAAAAATTCGTACAGATACAACAATAAATAACTTTAAAGTTGAGCCCAGTTTATAAACATCGATTAATGACAATGATATAATTATTTTCTTGGATTCCAAGTGACATAAGAGTCTGTAAAGGTAAATGAGTACCTAATGTCTGGATTCCTAAAAAGGGTCCTAAAAATGGTCCTCACATGTTCGAACGCACCAATTGAAATAGTGATAGTTCTTCCCTCAAGTGTAGGGTTTTTAACACCTTCTTACAACAGTGTTTCTGCTATAACTAAACTTGTAGGGGGTACAATGAATGAGTCGCCAGATTTAGTATGGAAGACAAACTGTCCAAATGAACTGCCAGTACGAAACGGTTTTCCTAAAACACAATCAGTATAGAACTTAGATATTGTCATATTAGAAAATCGTTAAACGAACCAAATTTGGAGTGACATGAATAGGTGAATGTCCAGAAAAGGTCTGTGGAATTGACAAATTTTTCAAAACAACTGATTTCCCTAATCCTTTAAGGACCATTGTGACATCTCTCCCACCTCTATAGGCATACATGTCATCTTCGAGATTCAAAGAAACTTAAAACAACATGTAGTATATACCATCAAATGTAAATATATATAATAGCTTCATAAAAGGAAATAAGATGTATATAATAAGGAAAGTGACGTTGTTCAGATGATACTAAACACCTTGAAGCAGAAGATCGACCATAAAAGGCAAACGATCATTAGTGTATGAAGTGGACATTTTTCTTGCATTGTTTATTCCTTCGGTATGGGCAATTTTACCACATTTCTCCGAACGGAATGAATTACTATCATTCGGGACCAGTCGACATTCCTTGATTAAGAATTTGAATTCAATATTTTACATAATATACTGAAAAGGAAATAATTGATTTTTTGAATAAAATATTCAATTACAAACACAAATTAATTGCTATCATAACTTAATTGTAAATTACAATCATCTTCTTTTTCTGAAGAATAAGAATCAACCTCTAGCTCTTCTTCCAATCTCTGGCCCTCGTCATCCTCTCTAGATAAAATTTTAACATATTCGTTAGATGGATCGTTCAAAGGTTCATTATCATCATATGTAATAAATGCATTTATTTCGTAAACATCTTCCTGAAATGCTTCACTTTCAATCAACTGTTCTCCTTTTTCATGTAATTTAAAAACACCTCTAGGTTTAACTTTACAAACGGCCAACCAATTTGACTTATCTCATCGTAACCTCGAAAAAAGGACATAACACACCTGTTTCGTTTGCATTACCAACATGAAGGGTTCAACTTGTCTCAATCTTCTTCGGTTCTTGATTTCAACTAGATTGTATCGGCTATGCACTTTTGTTCCAACATTTGAAATCGGATCAAACTAGTCACACTTAACTATCACATTTCGCTTTATTGGTAATGTAAGGTACTCAATTTTAAGTATCTCAATAATTTTACCATAGTAATCCATCAATTCTCCCTGTATGCAAACTTCACTATTTATTATTATCATGCTATAACCATAATATTCTATATGATATTTGTATCCATTAACGAAATACACCGGATATGATTTAACAGTTCACAAAGGTCCTTTTGCAAGATCACATATGAACTTGTTCTCTATTGGATTTTCTAAGGCCTACATAAAAGAAATTATCATATCAAAGAGTATAATGTCATTTGAACACTTAAATCTTATAATTCAATCATTTGAATATTTGTATGTGAAAACTTACATATCTCTCGAACCATCAACGAAAGTGTCTTCCGACTTCTTTATTTATATCATCCTATGTTTTGTCTGGCATTAGCTCGTGTAATAATTCCTCGTATAATCTAAAAATATTATTATGTATTTCAGTTATGAACAACACAAAATTTGAAAACCGAAATAATCATTTCAACTTACTACACGAAAGGTTGAACCTTTTGATAGTTCAATAAAATGTAATCATGGGCAACCTCAATTTCTTCCTTTGTTAACATTCTTTTTATTGAACGTCTATATGTTCATACAGGATATGTGAAAATGGATTGGTTACCATTAGCATCACTCGTTCCTCCCCATCTTCATTACGAGGAGCTTTTCTTTCTTTTGTGTGAACATATAGCTCAAAATAATGTGAACAAAATGTACTAGCTTCCTCTACTAAATAAGCATTACATATCGAACCTTCAACTCTAGCCGTAATTTTTGACATTTTTCTTCAAGTGATGCAAATACCTATATTAGAGAATATGGTTATTACAATTTAGTAGTTAAAACATATTATTATTACTTCATTTACAATATTTTTTTTGGAATTACCTCTCAAACAGATACATCCATCGATATTGAACTAGACCGGCTAGTTTTGCCTCATGTGCTAAATGCACAGGTAGATGTTTCATACAGTCAAAGAAGCTTGGAGAAAAAAAATCTTCTAACTTGCACAAAATTACTGAAATTTTTCTTTCTAATTTTTCCTTTTCAGCCAACTTGATTTCACATGATGTTAAACTTTTGAAAAATAAATTTAATTCTGTTATTACTTTCTAAACCTTGTTCGGTAGCAACTCCTGAAATGCAATTGGAATTAGTCTTTGCATAAACACATAACAATCATGATTTTTCATCCCAAATAATTAGTACTTCCTCATGTCCACACACATTGCCAAGTTTGAAATATAACCATCAGAAAACTGTAGACTTTTCAACCATTAATACAAAATTTTCTTTTGTTTTTGTCCAAAGTGCAACATGCTTTCGAATATTTACCGGTGTGAAGATCTTTATGTAACTCATTCCTTCTATAAAAAATTTGCAAATCAACTCGTAATTTTGCATTGTCTTTTTTGCTCCCTTCAATGTTCATTATGGTATTGAAAAAATTGTCAAAAATATTTTTTCAAATGTATCAAATCTAGATTATGACATATCAAATTAGTTTTTCAATATGGCAGATACCAAAAATTGCTTTATTTTCTCCAACCAAAGCTTTTGTTAATGTTTGTATTTACTTTATCAGCTTTAAATTTTGTAACTTTCAACAAACCTAATTCTTCAATCTTCGGCAAAATCTCTTCATTAGCTTTGTGAGAGGGAGGAGGTGTTTTTACCATCCTATTCCTAACGAACTTTTATTTATTGCGTCTAAATGGATGATCTGGAGTAAGAAATTTCCTATGATTGTCAAACCAACATATTTTTCCCCTGTTTGGAAGATAAAATGCATCAGAATCATTGCAACAATAAGGACAATCCAATTTTCCTGTTGTGCTCCATCCAGACAACATAACATATGCCAGAAAATCACTAATGGTCCACATCTATGCCGCTCTCAACATAAAATTTTGTTTCAGAGACACATCATATCTTTGGACACCATATTCCTAAAGATGTTGCAATTCAGATATCAATGATTGTAAGAATACATCAATTCTATGCTTCGGATTTGAAGGCCCTGGCGCAATCACTGTCAAGAACATATATGCGTCTTTCATACACATCCATGGAGGCAAATTATAAAATGTAATTATGATTGGTCATGATGAATATTGCTGGTTGGATTGACCAAAGGGTTGGAATCCATCCGTCAGCATTCCCAACCTAACATTTTGACTTTCAGCTACAAACGCAAGATGGGTGTCATTGAAATGTTTCCATGCCAGTGCATCTGATAGATGACTCATTACTTCAACTTCCCGTTCGTGTTCATTATGCCATCGCATGTGAGATGTAATAATATCAGAAGCATATAGTCTTTGAAGTCTCAGAGTTAGCAGAAAATATAACATCCACTTCCAGGATACTTTCATTGAATGCTTTCTAGGCTTGAACCTAGGTTGACCACAAAATTTGCACTCTTGTAATTCCACATCATCTCTCCAATACAACATACATTCCAATTTGCAACAATCAATCTTTTCAATGGTCAAACTAAGACCCCTAATAACTTTCTTCATATTATAAAAACTATCAACCATTGTATGATTAGAAGGCAATGATTCATTATGCCATTTAAGAATTTTATCAAAACTATGATCCGAGATATGCCCTTCAGACTTTATGTTCAATATTCTAGTAATTGAAGACAATCGGGTCATTGTCTCACAATTTGGCCATAATTCTTGGTTAACTGACTGTAGTAAGTCAAAAAGTTGTCTTGCATGTGGCTTGAGTTCTTCTTCAAGATTTTCCATATTTTCCTAAAAGGTATAATCAGTTGCATTATAAACCATTTGCATATAAGGATTTTCATTTCCATCCATATAATTTGTTCTAAATTTAATCCCCCTTCAAACTCATTTAAGGTCACAGACAATTGTACTTGATTACCTCTTGAGGTGCTACAAATCAATAGCTCTCCATGTCATGTCCACTCAAACTAATTCAGGACAAACCATTTTCTCAACAAATGCCCATTAACTTCATCAATCGGAAGGAAACGAATGTGTTTGCACTTTTTTCATGGACATCTGATCTTTGGGACATCCATATATGCAGGTTGAGAACATGCATAATGAATAAAAGCTTCAACTCCCTCAACAAACTCAGGATTAATGAAACCATTAGGTTTTAATCGTCTATACATCCAACATCTATCAACATTACTCATTTATGCAAAATTGTTAATTTAAAACAGTGATTCCATAGTTAGTATTATTCATGTTTGTCAAAGTTTACAAATCATCTAAACTTTACATAAGATTCCCTAAGTATTAACCAACTGAATTTAATCTGAAAAGAATACACTTATGATTCAAGAAAACAAGTTCTCATTGTGACTCCTAGGCTCGTGATATTTTTCACAGATAAGCCTCATGGGAGCTGCATCACGGGTTATGGGTTAAGGTTTATGGGTTAAGATCAAAATTATTTATTAACTGCAGATCTATTTTTTTGTTTGTAATCAAATATGTTAGAAGAGAATTAAAGTGTAGAAGTTTGACATTTAACCTAAATAGTATATGTACTAGTGCCAAATAAAATAAGTATGCACAAAAATATAAATACTTATTTTAATAAATTATTGTAACATATACAAATTAGCTCATGTGTTTACAATAAAATTACTATTATATTTAAAAAAATGCGTGTAAAGATGCGCACATAAAAAGTAAAGAAAACCTAATCATTTTAGAGAGTATCATTGAAATAACAGATTGACATAATTAAGATATTTGAAACTATAAGTCAAACCCATCCTATATTAATTTATTGATAGATCGAAGTTCATAGCACAAAAAAATTTCGGTTGGGACATGCCATTTACATTAAAAATTTCTAAAAGTTCAAATGGGAAGTTCAAACCATAAAAAATACCCAAATTAAACCAAGTACAGAAAAACCTAGTAAATAACAAAATTACTTGCCTCAATCGACACGTAGAAGGATCTTTCTGAAGTATGTGAAGGAAGATGATGAAGGAGCAACTCCCAAAAGCTGACGGCCAAATAAGATAACTAAAACAAAGCAAAGAAGACAATGAATTTTAAAACAATATGCAAATTGATATAAATTCATGCACAGAAGTCTTAGTTATAGCATCTAATTACTGCCATGTCATGCAAGAAAGTCCAATCATTTGCCTTTTAAAACATAAAAAAGATGATAAAAGTTATATATTCAATGAAGTAAAAAGATGCAAAATGACTACGCTGCAAAATATAAAAACATATACAAATTCGATTAAACTTTGTTAAACCATAAAGGAGTCTATTATTTTTTACCCTAAATATAGTATTTTTCATATTTGATATCATTATGATTTCGATATCATTAAGAAACAACCACTTATCCTAATTTTAGGTCCTAACATCTTTTAAGTTGAAGCTTGACTGTTGAGGATTTATATTAAAAATAGTTTTCTTAATCTCTTTGATAGTGAGTGAGAAATAAAGGAGCCTTTTTATATCATTAGTGATTGAATTATGAATGAAGGAGATGGGAGAGGAATGGAGGATTTACTAGTTGTTAAGAGGCTCAAGTGGAAGGAAAAGTGAAAAGGAATGGAGGATTTACTAGTCAGCAAGGGAAAAGAAAAAAAAAGATAATGAGATCATAAATAGATTTAGAAAAGTGAAAGTCAACATCCCTCTATCAAATGTGATCAATCACATACCAAGGTATACAAAATTTTTAAAGAAATTATTTCATAAAAAAAGAAAACTAAATAGCGATAAGATGATAAGAATAGGTGAGAGTGTCTGCGCAGTATTTTAATGAAAAAATCTTCTTTAGTGCAAGGAACGAGATATGTTCACTATTCTTTATAAAATAGGCAACACCACTATTAGGAGACCTATGCTACATTTAGAAGTATCCATTAACATTGTGTTGTTATTTGTGTATACTTTGTTAAATTTATGAACTTCCAAAGAAATTGATGTTGTTATTTAATTAGATGATCATACTAATAGATACTGTAAAATGGTGGTTATGGATGTTGTTATAAATGTAAATGAGTAAATGTTTCTACTTGACTTTTATATTCTTAGTACATACGATGATTCTTACCCTAACACTGCACCAATTATTTTAGGAAGATCATCCCTAAACATAACTCACACTAAATAGGTATGATTGGACCCTCACAATGGAACTTCATGGAGAAGTAATCCATTTTAGTATCTTTAAAGCCATGATGTATTCTAATGATGTTCATTTTGTTTTTTCCATTAACTCTATTGATCATGTTGATTCAATATTACAAGAAGTTTTTAAGATAGATGGTAAGGATAAGATAGAGGTTGATGTCACTAATCATATTTCTTTGGAGACAAAAGAATGAATGGAACTTAGTAAGGAACTCAAGAAGAATGTCATATACTTACACTCTTTAAAACCTAGGCTACGACAATGTAATTTTAGTTTTATAAATATGATTGACTCTCATTAGATAGTGAGTAAGTCTAGTACAAATGGTTCCTAATAAATACAATGCTACAGTGGTTCAAATTAAGACTATGAATTAGCTTCACACATCTAAACTAATTGACTTATTTTCATTGATTATAGGAAATTGAATTAAAAACTTAAAAAGGATCACTTTTTACTAAACCTTAGACATTCTCTATTGTCAAATCAAAATCTAAAATATGTTCAAGTTATAAGATCCAACCTAACTATTTTATCTTAATTTCAATGCCTAAGACCTAACTCTAGGTATTTTATCCTAATTTCAAGCCCTAAGGGCCAAGTCTAAGAATTTTAACTTAATTTCAAATCCTAAGATCTATTCTAGGTATTTCTTTTTAACTCAAGTCCTAAGACTCTAGTCTAGGAATTTTATCTTAATTTTAAGTCCTAAGCACCAACTCCAAGTATTCTTTCTTAATTTCAAAGTCTAAGATCCATTATAGATATTTATTTTTAATCCAAATCCTAAAACCTAATTCTAAGCATTTCATCTTATTTTAAAGCTATCATCCAATCTTTCGGATTTTATGTTAATTTGAAGTCATAAGACTCAATTCTAGAAATTTTAATATCCATTATAGGCACTCATATCGATTTCAAACCCTAAAATCCATTCCAGAAAATTTTTATGGTCTTTTTGAAATAATTACCCGCAACTGTAGCCATACACAAACAAACTCAAGCCCATACACAAACTAATGGAATTTATGCTTTTCTTGTAATGTTCCTATCAGTTAGAAGGCTTTTTTCTAAATCTTTTACACATCCAAGTGGGAGAATCGTAATCCTCTTTAACTCAGATAAGATACAACTCATCAATTCCATTATTTGTGATCAAATTATCCATTTGAAAGTCTTAATTTTCAGTCTTAATATCTCTATCATCTATGCCTACGAACATATTATCAGAGAACCTCTCTTTGGAATAAACAGAGGACCTCTCTTTGGAATAAGGTCATTGATGTTCACCAAGGTATTAATACTATACGAAGTTTGCTAAGTGACTTCAATTCAACAATCCACCTTAATGAAGCTGAAGGAAATCAATCTCATACAACACAAACTCATGCCCATACACAAACATTTACACAAAAATCAATTTGTAAATGAAACTAACTTCATGAATCAAGCACGAAGATGTAGAGGAGCATAGCAGAGGAGGGCACAGAGAAGATGAAAATACCTTAAAAACAGCCGGAGAAGACGACGACAATGGTCGGAGAAAACACAGCAACTCCACACAACGCAACAGCAAATCTAGAGGAGGAAGAAGGAGGAAACGGTAGGTGGGGGAAGGGGATTTGGGGTAGTCATTTTAAGGATAACAAAACAATGTCGTTTGGTTTAAACCAAATGACATCATTTTGTTATATTTAAAAACGTTCAAGTAGAAGCAGACAACGATGTATAGCTTGAGAATTTATCAACGGAATTACTGACATATATTTTCTATCGATAAATTATAAAATTATTATTCTGTCAATAATTTTCGCCTTATTTATCGATTGTCATTTCATACGGTCGCTAAATTCTGTTGTAAATTCAATTCCTTCCATATTTAACGACTGATATTGCTACCGTCGATAAACAAAATTTTTCCAACAATTTTTTTGACGAAAATAGGATTTATGTTGATAATTTGTAACAGTTTTTGACCCCCGGTAATCTTCCCTTGCTAATTCATCCTTTTCTTATAGTAGGTGAAATTAAATGCATGATTAAACTGACTTCATATGATGATAAAACCTTTGAAAAAAATTAAATTAAAAAACTTGGACAACATGGTTAAAAGTTAGGCAAAATCAAGTACCATACTAATATAGAAAAAATATTTTTGTTAAATTTTTAAAGCAAACAATATTTATGTAGGATATGGACCAACATATATGTATAATCTACACAAGATAATCCCTTATACAGCAACTCTTAAGTTGTTGTGTATATAAATTTAGGGCATGGGGTGGCTATTCCACTTTCCCAGTGCCACCCTGTGCCCTTTTAATCCCATCCATCCATTAAGGGGATGTAATGGCCACAGGGTGGTACTAGGAAAGTGTAACAGGGGATTTGATCCCATAAATTTATGTTCTTATGTTTCAAATTTTTCTTCTTCAAAGGTCGTTTCCTTCATTGATTAGTTCCACTTGGCCGTCGTGGAGTCTGGAGCGTTATCACCTACAATGATGCTTACACTTTTCATTCATAGCTTTTAAGTGAGTTAGAATTAATTGCATATACCCATCTTTGAAGCTTCAAGTTGTTCTTCTTTTAATAGAAGATGTCTAATAGCATCCTTCATCATCTTCATTCTCTTATTACATGTTAGATGCGTTTTTATATGCTTCTAATTCGAAGGCAGAAAACAAATGATTACTAGTTTTATTGTTCATCAAATAGCTCATGATTAGCAATCTCAACTTACTTATCGTATTTAACGTATGTCTCAAATATTTTTGTATTATAAGATCAAACCACTTCTTATACTTGTTAAACTTGATTGTGATTGACTTTAATTTAGTCACCAAAGGGTCACTAAATCGAGCAACTAAAGGGAGCCATATGTCCTTAATAGTCTCATGCTTTCTAAACTCATGCATAATATGATTATCCATAGTAACTTAATGCAAGCTAACAAGTTCTTTTTTTATATCTCATTTGCATCATGGTCCTTTTATGCTATGTCATGTTGCCCTCCTTAGGTACATCCAATACTAAAATAAGTGATTCTCACTACAAGAAATAAGTGTTTTACCGACGGAACTTTCCGTCGGTAAACATTAGATTTCCGTCGGTGGAATTAATCACCGACGGAAGATGGTGGAGCAAAAATCGGTCGGTGAATTGCCCGAAGCTAAACTTACCGATCGAATTTTTCGTCGCCATTTTACGATGGAATTACCGACCGAAACATTATTGTCGGTATTTATTTTACGACGGAATGGTAATTACTATTCCGTCGGAGAAATATTGCTACGGTTATTATGTCCGTCGGTGAGGCGATGTTATCTGCGACGAAATTTACCGACGGTATAGTCTACCGTCGGTAAATAAGGAGAACATTTCCGACGGAAATTTGATCGTCGGTAATGAGTGATTAATTTTTTTTTTTGCTTTTTGTTGTTATAATAATGATTATATTATATATTCACTTTATTAATTTGTGTTGCGTTAGAATAA
>JANTNU010000002.1:12022304-12032832 GCA_024752395.1 Erythroxylum havanense
TCCATTTATGTAGACCCCAGTGAATCCCACATAAATGGACGGCATCCACCCCACTGAACAGAGTAGGGACAAGGTAACTTGGACAGGGATTTGATCCCCACCTTACCCCATCTCACTCTCTCTTCTCTGTTTGAATTATTGCATGTACTAAGTACTTGCCAGTTTGAACAAGTCCTTTTTTTGATGGTTCATTCAAGTTCCTTTACTATACAATTTATGGTTCTTGCACGCCCTTTTTAATGCATCTCTTATCTCTACCTATGCAATTTTGGGGTGATGGTCTTTGGTTGATACTTGATAGGACCCAACTGCCTTTCCTACTTTAGAAAGAGGGACATATACATGTTATTAGAACATGCTCTTCGTCCTAACAAAGCTGCATTTGCTTCTTTTGGGCCATTATATGTGAGCTTTCAATTGCATTAGAAAGTAACCCGTTCACAAAATTATACAATGCACACGTGTATATGATATTTCCCCCTTTTACTGGCTTAGGAGTTAGTACTATCGAACGTTACAATATGAGTTGTACTTGGGAAATTCTCCATCACCATTACTATTTACCGTACTTGAGTATTGAATTTGAGCTTCTTAAGTTATCCTTTTAACAAAAACTAATAAATATATAATCACTAAACACCGATTAGTTATTGCAGAAAATAATTGTTAATAATAATTAAAAAAACTTTCCTAATAAAATAATAAATATAAAATAATCCCACGAAATTGCAATAACAAATAGATTGTTCATTGCCTATGAAAACCAAGATGTTGGACCGATTGTCAACAATTAAATATGAGTTGATGGAACAACGACTCACTTTATATGAAGGATGACTCCCTGAATTTTTACCTATCTTTTCATTTGTTGCTTTGATGTTTGCATTGCTTTATTGTGTTGATGTTCCTATAAACAAAACTACAAAAAGATGGAGAAATTATTCTACTTTCTCGTCAATCTTTTTGACTGTTGAAATGAGTATCGCCCTCATTTTGTCCTTTTAAATATTAGAGTAAAGTAGATAACTATTATACCTATAATCTTTATTTTATATTTTAGATACCCAAAAACATTTGAATTATCTATATTATTCTACTAAATTACTTTTTAAGAGTTTCAAATTATTAAAAATGTTACTGTTGAAGTCATTGAGAAAATTCTAACCCAGGATAAATATTTCAGAATATTACGAAACCTTAATTTACATTAAATTATTCTTATAGATTTTTAAATATGAAGCTTAACAATAGGCTAATGTTGTCATATAATTACGTGAAACTCTAACTCAAGTATAAAGTGTGTTTTTTTATTTTTAAGTTTGAACGAGGGTAATATTGAAAGTATTATTCTAAAATTATATTTTAAAATCTGAATTATAATAAACTATTAACAAAATCTAATAAAACTCTAAAAATTACTATATAAGTACCTACAACCTTATATCTTAATAGTATATATTTAGTTTACATTTCGTCATTTTCTGGTGAATATCTTTATGATAATGAAGACTAAAAACCTTATATTTTAGAATTACGGTTTAGAAAAATATTTTACTACTTATAGTATGATGCGTATTACGTACCTTTTGGTTCCACCAAAATACATAGAAAAAAATTATTAAGTCTTTTTTTATGTTTTTTTAAACATTAGTATATGAAATTACCTCTTTTTATCAACTTTCACCACCTAACTAATGCGTCTTCTTGAATTTGTTATTGAAATTGTTTTCCATATCCAATGAGACGGGAACACATAGAGCTACAGGGCAGTAAGAAAGTGTGATTATTATTACTGTAATCAACCTCTATATGTATATATATTGCCGTGTACACACTGTACTACAAGGTTTATATATCACTCAGTCTGAAATTTCACAATGAAATAGGATCTGTGGAGATCCGATAATACGCAGCCTTACCCTTACGTAATAGAGAGGTTGTTTCCGGTGAACAAGGTTTATATATGCACCCTACAAAATCTTATAGTAACAGGCAATGTCTTATTGTTAAGGTCCAATTTATAGTTTTATCTCAAATATATTTATAATTTGATTCTCATATGTGGAAAAGTTATCACGCAATTCATATATTATTGATTAGTTATTATATAATTATCTTTTGTTGTCATCAATTATTAGTTTATCTATTTTATTCAAAATGGCATGAAAAGAATTGTATAATATTATAAAAATAAAAAACAATCAAATC
This sequence comes from Erythroxylum havanense, assembly GCA_024752395.1. Lineage (NCBI taxonomy): Eukaryota > Viridiplantae > Streptophyta > Magnoliopsida > Malpighiales > Erythroxylaceae > Erythroxylum > Erythroxylum havanense. The sequence goes on from JANTNU010000002.1 coordinate 12,024,513, forward strand.
CCAGTCGTCTATTCTATATACAAACGGAAAGGAAAATCGATGGTTACCAAACTTGGTCAGTACTGACCAAGTCATGTGTAAACTGGCCACAGTGTCTATGAATGGGTGTAGAGGTCAGAGTAGGGTTATTGTTGTTGTGAAAATGTTACTAAAAGGGGTAATTGTATTGGATTGGTTTTTGCTTGTTTGACTGTTGAAGAGATTATGCGCATCTCTTCTGGTTCTGGGGACACCAAACCCATATGTTTCCTCAGTAATAATATGATTACCCCTTTCGTCTTTCCCTACTTCTGTTAAACTTGCTGTTCTCCTTACCAAGCAACCATCGTCATCGTCATCGTCCTCTTTCACAACACGCATATCCCATTTATTTCCAAATATGGCAAATCCCAGTATCAACCAATGCACACACCATACATGCCATGGAGCAATACATATTTTGTTATTTCTTTATTATCGATAGGAGTAAATGTTTCCATTCACGGACACAAGGCATATATTGCTCATGAGCTTTTACGACAAATTTTGTTTTCGAGGTAAATTGTCCCAAAGAAATATGGAAACGTGCATGCTTGTGGAAGTATTCAATTATACAACGTCATCCTCATTCCCCCGACCAACAGAATGACGGAGCCAGAAATTTATAATAAGAAGGTCTAAATATTTAATTTTTTAAAATTTTGAAGGATTTAATATATTACTAGCCGTTCAAATAACTTCATCCTCATATATATATATATATAATTTTTTAAAATTTTAGAGGGCCAAATACATCACTAACCCTATGTAGCTACGTCCTTGCCAACAACCATAGCATTCAATAATTTTTTTTAAGATATGAATTTTAAAAACATTCAATAATATGAACTCTTTCATAATATCACATCAATCTAATATGTATCTTTCTTCCAAATTGTTGCTGAAATTTGAGTCTCTCTCTCTCCCCTTAAAGAACATAAAAAATTATTTACTTCAAATTAATTTATTGTAATTACTCGCAATATCCTATTTATTTCCCTGGGAAAAAAAATTAATCGTTACATTAATTAGCGAAACAAACGAAAGAATATCACATCTACGATTCTTTTGTTCCTGTAAAGCAAATCCACTGAAGCAAAGATCTCGATTTCATTTCCTGCATCTCACAACCACAAGACTAGCCCCTTCTGTTGCACGAAATTCCACGGAAAAAAAGTGGCACACGAAATAAAGTGAAAGAAAGGATAAATTGCTTTGAGTTCTTTTTAATCATTTTGTTACTTTTTTAATCTCTATAACTATAAGTTCAATTTATCTCTATAAATTAAATTTTCGTAAAAATATTTATGTTAATTGATTACTTTATAATTGTAATTAACAGTATAATATTCTAATTTAAATAAATCCATATTATCACTTAAGTTTTTTTCTACAAAAACGTATAAAAGTAATGTTTCTATTTCAGGAATTATGAGCTAAATACATTATTTACATTATTTTTTCTTTCAGAAAATATTTGAAACCATGGAATATAAATGCAATTTACCCCAAAAAAAATATGTAAGATCCAAGAACTGAAAAAAAAAAGGAAAAAGCTTAGCGGTACGTTACGTTACATACGTTACTGCATGCACACACACGCGTGAAGTATCATGTTTCTGTTTCAACCAACTCTCTCGTCCTTTTAATTGCTTCCTTCACTCTCTCTAACTTGTAATGCATAAACGGAAGAAAGAGAACAAAAAGTCAAACAGATTCCCTCTGCTTTTTTTACACATACATATATATATTTTTTAATATTCGTTAAAGGGTCATGGTGCTCCAAGCTCGTGCATGGGTACGTTTTGTTTTGTTATGTGAAAAGTCGAAACCATCTCGCTTTTCTTTTCTTCTTTTTGACTTGTGGGGCTATGACCATGATGTGATGGTTACACGTGCGGGTGAATCTTGATCACACACTTGTACGGTAGATATGATGCAGTTAGAGAAAATGTGTGGTGATGATAAGTGATGATGGAGGTAGGCGGTCCAGGGATTTCATTCAAAGTGTTGAATGTCGATGGTAATGTACTTTTGGAAGCTCCACAAGAGAGTAGAAATTCCTCTTATTCTATAGCCAATTCAATTAAAATAAATTATTATTATATTATACAGTTAGGATGAAAGATAGAAACGTGATTTTATAAATATGTGGGTATAATCGAACCATAGAGGAGGAAACAGCTGAAAACCAATTAGTTAGGTCTGTCTCTTTTGAAACAAAAAGGGATGGTAAAAGCAGCCTTTGTTGAAAGATTGGGACATGACATGAAATGAAAGCTATTACCTTTTGATTTACATAAAAACTTTATTTGACCAAAGGATCATCAAATCCCTTTTCCAAAAGGGAGGGGTGATATTTGTCGCCTGTGAATGGTGAACCCTTTTCCCTTAATTGCCATCACCCAATGCATCATTTCTGTTCCTCTTAGCCTGTTGAATAATTGATCGTGATCAATCAACCAACCATCGTGATCTACGAACAATATTAACTAGATAGCTTACAATGCATTTCACATAATTAATCTCCTTCTCTTAAGCAACTAATAAGAGAAATTAATATGATTAAAAAAAGATTGTCTTTATTCTTTAAATTATTTGAAGTTAATTAAAAATTATTAAATAAAAATTAATTGATTTATTTTAGTTTATAAGAATTCAGTAATTTATGACAATTAAATGGATTAATTAATAGACTCATCAATTTTTAACAACAAGAGTTACTAAAATAAATCAAATTAGAACATTTAAAATCGAACTGAAAAGTTGAAAGACTCAAGATTTTTATAGTTAAATCGGTCAAATTGGTTGAATTTTTTAATTATTTATTTTTTAAATCCATTTTATTCAATGTTCTAAACCATAGTTTGCAATCCGAATACAAAAAAAAAAAATAATGGTGCCACCTATCACACCGCAATTACAATTATAATTATAAAATGCAATTTAAAATCTTGAATTTTTTAAAAATGATTTGTTATTATATTGAGTATTGGTAGCTAACAATCAAAGTATAATTGCTTAGTGAAATTAATTGTTGATCACTATTTTTTTTTTGAGTAATATGAAGTTGTTAAACTACACCATGCACCCTTCAGAGGGATTACATAATATTGTCATATTTTAAAATTATTTTTGTGTTGTATAACCAATGATCCATTGTTTTATCAATTTTATGGCCAATTTACATTTTTAATCATTCAACTGTAGGCTTATATCAATCCCCATCTTTTCAATAGACTTCATATTTGGATCCTACAATTACATTAACAAAACGGCGTAAGAGAAACTAAAATGATAATTAATACAGCGAAATTATATCTAGTAATTTTTCAAATACTAGTTAAAATAGGCCTTCCTACATTACTTAATTATAACCCATCATCACCATCTCCTTGTGGAAAAACACTTATCTGATGTAGTCCCACAACCGATTCCCTTTTGCCTACCTAGCTAGCTCTTTTCCTTTAACTTGACCGTTCTTTTGTTGCCTTGCGTGAATGATTGATTGTTGTATGCGTTTCTTTACACAAAGTTCAAAACTTCAATAGATCTGGTATGGTAGCATTGCAACGTAAGGTTGCAGTGCGAGGGTGCGAGGGTGGTTAATCTTATTTCCAACTTGTCACAACCTAATCATCATCACCTTGTTTTTATTCGGGATATTCAGGACCTGTTCGCTAAACAGTGGCACTGTTCCCTTCACCATGTTCTTCGCGAGGGTAATCATTGTGTGGACTTCCTTGCGAAGATTGGATCGTCACAGCTGCTCATGTGGTCTTATTGGTCGACTCCGTCCCCTGGGCTTCGTTTGCACCTCGAAGGTAACTGTCAATCTATTGTCTTTCTACAGACCTAGCTTTCCCCAGCCCTTCCCCTTCTCACCAAAAAAAATTTCAAGCTACCGCTTGAATGCATTATTATATAACACATAGAATTAACTTCATCACGTAGCTCGGTTCTTACGTGAAAGGGAAATAAGTGAAATAATTACAAAGATACCTATTTGTTGAGGAAAATTACTACAATCTCAATAATAATAATAGCACAAAAAATAAAGTGCAAGAAACTAAATCAACGCATACACAATTTATGTAAAAAAACCCCTCTTAATCAGGAAAAAATTACGGTCTGAATTTTTATAGACTAAAATCAATCAACTATAATAATTAATCGTACAATCGGCAACCAATAATAACCATAATCTCAACGATAAGCACAATTATCTCTAAATTTTAGTAAAAATTGAAAAATTTAATCAATTTAGTACTCTCTATAAACTCAAGAGATACCAACACCGAATACTTATTATCGATGATGATTTGCTTCCTCTTGATTATTTTACCAAACAATTGTCGTCCCACACTCCAAAACAATGAAATAGATTTCTCTTTTTTTCTTTCTCTGTTATGGTTTTTTTGGCATCACACCTCTGTGGTCAAGAAAGGGTAAATGTTATTTATCTCATAAATTAGCTTCTTCAATAAGCCACTAAACCCTACCACCTATAAGTCAATTAAAGAACTCTTTATTTAGTGAGTCACGACAGTAAAACAATCCTCAACTTTGTAAAACTCACAAAGCTAGTATTTGGGATTTGAGGAGATACCTAATACTATTTTCGGTTCCATCACACTTTCGAGGTAGTTTTCAATTCCGAAACGAGCTTTAATCAACCGATACCTTCACAAGAACTCCTCACTCAATTGTGATTAACGTCTTTTTATAATTTTTTCAATACATAAAATTTATTAACGGATCAGAGATTTCGTATACTTATAAATGATATTAACAATTGTAAGAGATCTTAATTTTTATATATAATTTCTATCAAACTTTATTATCACACGCCCGATATGGATCCAATCCGCACTGATCGGAATTCATTTTCTACCTGAACTTTGACTCATTGGCTTAGATGATTTATTGGACATTTTATTATCTTCATTTAAGGCACTGATCGATCCTTGCCTTTGGGGACACAGCGAACTCCTGGGTCAACTATTGCCGCCAGATATGGGATGTATCACGCAGTAAAGGGGGACTAGTCACCGGCTTTGGCCCAGTGGATACCTCCTAGGAGACAACAAAAAAAAATCTTCATTTACATCAAATTACGTAACTTAACTGATAAGTTATTAAAAAATAAAAATGTAATTAAATATTGTCTAATTTTATAAAAAATGTTAAAAATATCCAACAGATTAACCTCATGCAAGTATCTACGCCGAATACACCATAATTATTGGCTTTTAGAACTTGGGATACCAATTTCATCCCGACCAAACTTAGGCTCGATTCGGTTCAGATTATTTATTCTCATTACTTTGCTTTATGAACATTCATTTATCCATTTTTTATAAGTCTCGTTTATTAGATGAATCAATGCTTTGTAGGAATAAGGTAACGAGAACTGATGATAAATTCCTGCTCAGCTGGTGTTGACAGGTTATGCTCATGGAAATAATCACGACTTGCTTAGTCACAATTTATTATTTCTTGGAATTGAACGTCCCAGAGACATGAATTGTGTGTCATTTTATTCGAACAATAAAACTACAGGAAACATCAAGAAGTTACGCTTCGTTACTTAACTAATCAAATCCAGACAGCCCTAGAACTGAAGACCGTTAACTAAGAGGAGACGTAACTATAGGTAGTTAATAACTAAATTTCGATGGTGACTAGGGAAAAACATAGGTGAAATCGTAAAAGCTGTCAATGTTTCTATAACGAGAAAACCTTAAAACTCTGTATAAGAAAAGAAACACAATCATCAGATAGATACATTAATACTTTTTTCTTAACCTTAAACCGTTAAACTCTGTATAAGAAATAATTTATTCAAACCTCTTATATAATATTTATTAACAAATTATTAATGAAATTATTTTATTTTATTAGAATAAATAATTTAATATTTAATTAAAATTAATATTTATTTTAAATATATTTTAATTATTAAACCCATTTTATTTAAAATTTATATATTTTGACGATATTTTAATTATTAAATCCATTTATTTAAAATTTATATATTTTGAAGATATTTTAAATTTTAATTATATTTATTAACAAATCTTACATAATGCAGCCAAAAGTCCCACCTAATAATAATCCAAAAAAACCATGTTTTTAGACCTTTACAATTCCTTGAAGTAAGTAGCAAAAGGAATCCTGTATAGAGTAGAATTCCACTGAATTCAAGACTTGTTAATTAACTACTAATCCAACTCGCATATAGAAACAAAGAATTCCGAAATTCCAGGATTAAGACAGACGATCGACATATCTATCCATAGATTCTTTGTTCTTCTCAACAAAACAACAATTGCATTTCCGAGAACTCCCAGATGCCTATGAGTGTCGTTTGATAAGAATTAGAGGAATCATGTTACCCATAAAACATTCGGTTTTAATTAGGTCGGAGACCATAACGAGAAAAATGTAGATTTCCTAAGAGCCAAACAATGTCTCCTGGCACGAGGAGGAGGTTGTATGTTGTAAGCGACGCTTACGAGACGATATATATTACATTTAGAAAGAAGACGAGTCTTGAACAAAAAGTACAGTTATTTGTACAACGTGAAAAGTTAAATAATTATAGGTCTCTTTCAATCTCAATAATGTCGGCAAAGTTTTCCCCATATATATATAATAATAAAATAGACTATGAAATTGCTACTGTTTTAACTGAGCTCCTCTCAGGCAGGATAGTTACTTGAAAATTGGGTATCAAAGTTCATAGATATTGCACTCATGGACGGTTGTTTCAAAGTTTGAACATGCGAGAAGACCTAATTCCCATGGTCTGTGGGTTTCAAATTAAACGCTTTGTTGGAACTTACTACTAACTAATTAATTTAAAGAGGAAGAGAAGGTAGACAAGTGGAATAGTGTTAAATTGAATTTGCCTCAAAGCTATCATTACATTAGAAAGTGTGCCACGTTCATGCATCACACATTTTCAAGCTAAAAAGATTGCTCATTAAAGTGCATTAGTTTCCTTGCTTAATTCTGTATTAATTGATGTTTGTAAATTAAGTTGTTATTTTTCCTTCCTTTTGTCGAATGTGAATCATGTTATGCTAATTAGAGTCGTTTAGCAAGATGAGACGGAAAGGTTAATTACTACCTAACTGTTCCTATGTACACAAATTCTATGAACTTGATGAAATATTTAAGCCATGGCACTATTAATGGCCTAGCCGAAGACAGACAAAGAGTTCAGACAACTTTGACAACAGTTACATGTATCGGTGGCCACTACTCAAAAAGACAAAGAAGCATCATAGTGGGTTGGCGACATTTTTTGAGATTAGTTGAAGTTTGGTCATTTGTCTCAATAGAGTTACATCAACTGCAGCCATTGTTGACAATGAAGAAGCTAGCCTTATTGAAACCATCCATTATTCCAGCATGCTCTGTTTGACTAAGGCAGGTACACAGGTGGGGAGGAGAATGATTTTAGAACAAACATCAACTTATCTACGTTCCTCTCATACCTTAAAGCTGATCAATCCAGCAAAATTTTATCATCAGAGAATACTGTCATTAATTGGTCGTCCCGGGATCAAGAATAGGCAGTTTGAGTTAACATTTCGTGGCTCATCTTGTCAATTGCTCCATTAAATTTTCCATATTCAAAGCTCTATAATACACAGCGTCAAAAGAACTAATTGCAGAATTCAAACATCAAACCCTTTTTCAAGTTACAAATTTCATAATTTTAAATTTTGTTTGCAAATTAAAATAAAAACTTTCTTGATCTATTTATTTACCTTGAAAATTACGTTTTACTTAGGAAAAAAGGAGCATATTGAGCATTATAAGTTACATGTAATCTTAATTGATATCTTGATTAGTTGCATTATATTTTAAATTTAGTTCCTTTTGTTTAAATATTAAATTTAGTTCCTCTTCGCTTGCTTGTGTTAGCTTGGATTCAGCAAGAAGGCCCTTTAAACTGAAGGATTTTACAGGTTTATTATTGGAAAATCAAGAGAATAAATGTCTCAAATACATCAAATTTAGTGTTAGATTTTCTTATATAAATCAACATGTTTAGTTTTATGCTTCCATATATCACACTTAAAAAGAAATACATCTTCTTGATCATTAATGGCGAGTGTGGACTAACCTTTCACAATTTGATTTCTATAATGAAAATTGAATGCGATATCAAATTCAGATAACCACATAGGTATGAATAATGAATGTGTGAGTCAATGTCATGTTAAGTCAACTATATGAAAGTATGAGAATAATAAATGAAATTCCCAAAGTTTCAATTAGCATCTAT
>JANTNU010000002.1:12339809-12353241 GCA_024752395.1 Erythroxylum havanense
GTTGTTTGGTGCTCAAAGTCGGGTGGAGAGGTTTGAGACTGCGAGAGCCTTGTTTCAATGTCGGATGGCTCCTGGAAAGGTTTTCGAATTTGGATTGGTATTACAAAATTAAACTTGTTTGTGTGAGCTTTGTTAGTTATCCTTGGAAATCTTCAAACTCTGTAGGTCCAAATCTGACCTCCAAATCCTTGAGAAAGGAATCCCAAGAATGAATTTGATTGTCCTGCTTCATCCATCGATACCAGAGAGAGCTTCACCATCCATATGGAAGGAGGAAATGGTGAGTCGTCGGTCATCACTAGTCTCATGATAATCAAAGAATTGTTGAGCTTTGAAAATCCACCCATGCGGATCAGTACCGTCAAATCTGGGAACGTCAAGGCCGAACGGTTTGAAAGGCAGACCTTGGTTATTTTGACGTCAGTTAGAGTTGTCACAATGAGCTTCTGTGTTTGGGAGTGAAGCCTCTTTGCCAACCACATATTGTTTATTACGAAAAACTTGGTCGATTTTGGCCTCCATGTTAGTGAGTTTCGTTGTGAGATCCTTTAAAAAAGATGAGAGGCCGGTCAAGTGCTCAGCTTGAGAAGTTTGGATTGAAGAGAGCTTCGACATTGCTTCATCTAGAGAATAGAGTCGAGTGCCTTCAGCCATGGAGTAGTCAATGAAAGCATCAATTGATAGAACAGAATATAATGCTAATTCGAGGTTAGCAGCCTCCAGAAGAGAGAGGAAGAAGCAAAATTTTGTTTGATATTTTTCTGTCCTTTTTTTGAGTTGTCGTCAGTCTTTTTAAAAACAAAAGAAATAACTTCAAAGCAGAAATCTTACCACAATCAACAAAGTTATAACCGCCCTAAAGGAATCTAAAACAGAATTCAATCACTGGTCGTCAACTTCGTGAGTCACTCGGTGCTTCGAGTTGTGTCCACATTTTCTATGGTCAAGTAGTCTTGGACCCATGCAGGAGGCTTGGTGACCCTTTTGAATTTAGGAGTCAAAACACATTAGAAATTAGAAACTTTAAAAGCGTTTAGCTCGTAATTTTATGCAAATCTTTAAAACAAATCTACACTTCGAGAACTCATTATGACTAGACTAGCATATTTCATATAAGCACATTTACATTTGGTTGAACTTTCTTATTGTAGTTTTTTTAATTATTGATTATAGTTACATATTAAATAAAACTAAAAGATTCAATATTTTTAATTAATTAAATTTATTTTAATCTCTTATATAATATTTATTAATAAATTATCAATAAGATTATTTATTTTATTAAAATAAATAATTTTAAAATTAAATTTTATTTATTTTAAATATATTTAATAAGTCAATTAAAATTTTCTTTGAATTATATATATTTTGAAGAAAATTTATATTTAATTATATTTATCAATAATCATTAAATTAATTTTATTTAATTTAATTACAACAATTAAATTAAATTAAATTGTTCATAATTTTAATTAATTAATTAATTATAATATTAAATTCAATTATTCATAATTTTTATTAATAATTAAATATATTAAATAATACATATTTAGTTGATAGTAAATCATATTATAAAAAAAGAACAAAAAACAAAAATCATTTTAGATAGCTTTCATAAAATTTGAAAATTGAAAGAAATAAAAAACATAAACAAAAAATCAATCAAAAAAGTTTTTTTTAATTTGAAAACATAAATAAAAACAAATAGGCTTAACATTTTTGTAGCCTCTCAAATGCGAAAGGTAAGATAGGGAATCAGTAAAAACGTTTTAAATGTTGTATGTCCCATGAAAACTCAATGATATTGATTCCATTAATGTGGAGATATAGTCCTATAATACTTCGATAATTATTTTGATTAGCCCGATAATCCTACTCTTTCACTTCTATTTACCCTAAATTTCCTTTTCTTTCATGTCATACTTTTCCTTTTATTTCTTGTTTTTACTTTTAATATTATCTTTCCTTCTCTAAGTACCCAGCCCATAGGCTGCTCCACTAATTTTTTAAAATAATCTTCTTAAAATTAAAATTATAAAGTAACATTATTTTTAATTGAGTTCGAGTTTGAATTGTCCAGATTCGGGCTTACTCGAACTCAATTATGCTAAGTAAAACGATGTCATTTTATTTAAAAAAGTTAGGTAAAAACACCTTAACTTAAGCCCACAAGTCGATCATTTAAAAACACCTGAAGTTACCAAAGAAAACAATATAATAAGTAAAAACTAATCCAATGGTATCCTAGTGAGAGAAGTTCCTACTTCTCTCTACTATTTTCCCAATTGGCTAGTGTGTGCTTGAGGAACTGCTGAAATTGCAAAGGATTGCGATGAACAGGGGAGTGTGTATGGTCTGGAAGGAAGGAAAACAAAGCACAACAGTGGAGGTTCGTGCATGGGAGAGTTAGATCTGCGCTCTTTGGGGTTCAAAATAGGGAAGAAGATTTTCTCTCTCTAGTTTCTGTCTCTTAAATACGTAATATTAAAGTCTGTTTTCTTTATTAGTCTGTTTCTTTCTTTTCCTTTAAAAGTTCCGAAAGGATACGTTTCGAGAAAAAATGCTCTCAACTACGAATGCTCTCAACTTAACTGAAACTGATCGCCAATCTAACAAAAAAGTACGCATACGTGAGAGGCATGAAGACCCCCCCTCTCCTTCTGCACTTGCACAACATAGCAAACCGCCCAGCTACAGTTCAGTGGTCACTGGCCAAACAGAGAAAGATATAGAATGGCCTAAAGAGGACCTCATCAAAATCATTGAGGGAGACATATCTACTATCTAGGGAAAATTCGGCATGGGGTTAGAGCTTTCCAACATACTCAAAGGAAAACTCGACAAAATTTGGGCAAATGTAGTAATTATCAAACTCCTAGGCCGAATATTGGGATTCAATATGCTTAAATCTAGACTGCTATCAATATGGAAACCAAAGGGCCCAATAAAAATTGTTGATATAGAAAATAAATTTTACCTCGCTAATTTCATGGAGGAGGAAGATTATGTTCAAAAATTTACCCAGGGACCGTGGATCATTGCTAGGCATGCCTTATCAGTTCAACCATGGTATCTTGAATTCCAACCCTCCTCTGGGAAAATAACACATGTGGTAGCCTAGGCGCGTTTCCCCGATTTACCAATCGCTGGATACTACCCTTCAATCCTCACAGCTCTCGGAAATTTGGTGGGTCGAACGATAAAAATTGACAACCATACACAACTCACCCAAAGAGGCAAATTTGCACGGGTGGCTGTGGATATCGACCTCAACTCCCCTCTCCAACCCATCGTAGAACTAGATGGAGAAATCATCAGGGTAGCCTACAAAGGACTAGCCCATATATGTTTCTCCTGTGGTCAGGTTAGTCACGGGGCCATGACTTGCCCCATGAGACTGCCTGAAACACCCGTAAGGGAATAACCCTCCAGTGGACCGATAACGTCCAACCCACCCGACAACTGACCTGAATCTTCCTCAGATGGACTCTGATAAGAGAGCTATGGCCCATGGATGCAGTGCTTCGTCGCCCTCGCTGACCACCGCCAACCTTAATGACATAATGGCTAAACCGCAACTACATTCTTTACCACGTCGCCTTGAAGGGCTCGAGATTCATGACTCTGATAGATTTAGAGCCATTGGAGCAAGGACTAGACCTACCTCAATCAACTAAGGCGAACCCCCAACATCAGTACCTCAGCCTATGGTGATCCAACCCCAAACCAAAACGAAATCCCTAACTCCATCGATGTTTAAAAAGAGTATATTAAAATGTGTGTCGTCTGCTGGGCGAAGTGGAGCATTTAATGTAGGACTTAAAATGTCACCGCACGCTCCTCTCCAGATACATGACGTGGGCCAAGCTAGATAAACCTAAATCATGGGCGAAACCTTACAGATGCAGCTGCTGCCTACTTCCAAGCCCAGGCAACCAGAAAACCCAAGGCAAATAATGAACCACGTGGTCCTATCCATCTCATCCCATGCAGATGTTATAATACACGATCAATCTATCAATCTGCCCACATATGCAGAATTGGGTTGTGAGGACATGAAGGAGGATCCCAATGAAGACTATATTTACCCTATCTCGACATCGGATAGTCAAATCCACAAAATACCCCCTCCGAAACCACCAAATCTAGAAGAAGGTTCAACATCAGCCACTACAATGAATGTTGAGCTTGATACTCAAATAGAGGAGCCTCCACAGGACCTTATGACAGGTTAGGGTCGGGAGCCGACTAACAATGAAATCAGCTCGCAGATAAATTAAATTCCCTTTCACCGATTTTTATATCGATATTCATATGAAACTGCCATGGGGCTAGAGGTAGGACTTTCAAGCCTATTATCAAAAACTACATTCGAATTCATAAACCGCGTCTTATTGTTCTAGTTGAGCCTCGTATTAGTGGAGTACGAGCGATTAAAGTTATTAGGAGCTTGGGTTTTATACAATCTTACAAGGTAGAAGTAGAGGGATTTTCAGGCGACATATGGCTCCTTTGGAAAGCAGATATTGTGGTTCGTATTCTGTTAGCTCATTGACAATTCATGCATGCCAATATTGAGTGGGACCACTTGTCATTTGATTTCACATCAATTTATGTTAGCCCTATGTATTCGTTACAAAATTATTTATAGTAGTATCTGCGGAAAAGTGTCAGGATTACCGACAAACCTTGGCTTTTGGGTGGGGACTTTAATGTCAAGTTAGAGAGCACTAATAAACAAGGAGGCTCTCGACTACAACCTACAGTTAATTCCCAATTTTGTGACTGTGTGCAAAGTTGTCAGCTTCAGGATCTACAGGGCCTCGATTCACTTGGAGGAGAGGACAAATCCTCGTTAGATTAGACTGGGCCTTCTGCTCGAGTGATTGGCATTCTGTCTTCAAAGACACTACAGTCACTCACCTACCTTTCCTGAAATCAGATTATCAGCCTCTATTAGTGTCTCTTAATAATAATGTGCACTCTCCTCCGACAATTAACTCCTTTTAATTTCAATCAGTTTTTGGTTAATGCGTGCTGGCTTTAGTCAATTTGTAACAGAGAATTGGATCCCTTACAAATCCTGATTTCATCAGTGAGATCAAAAACTTTTCAGAACGTTTACAATAGTGGAACTATACCACATGTGGAAACATTTTTTATCGAAAAAAGTGACTATTGGCAAGACTTGAAGGCATTCAAAAGCACCTCGAAGACGAAGACTCAATCTCCCTCTAAGAGCTCGAGGAAGATCTCTGGTCAGAAATGGAACATGTCCTATACCAAGAAAAACTTTATTGGCACCAACGCTCCAGGTGCCAATGGTTAGGCCAGGGTAACAGAAATACCAGGTACTATCATGCAATCACCATGGCTAAACAATGACAAGCGATGATTACCTCCTTGAAAGATGAAAATGGAAATGTGATGTTAGATCTAATGAGCATAAAAAGACTCGTTCAAAATTTCCTCGCGAAACTATATACGACTGGCAGCCAACATCTGACGGACCAGCAGATCCATTGACACTTTCCCCGTCTAACCCTTCAAGATATAGCTGATTTGGACCGACCCCTTTATCCTGATGAATACAAGATGGCGTTCTTCAATATGGAGTTTAACAAGGCACCAGGATTTGATGGCTTACCTGCTTTATTCTTCCAATCCCAATGGGATATTGTGGGCCCTTCTCTGACTTTATTCTTCCACCGAATTTTTAGACATGAAGTTTGGGAATCTGATCTAAACCGCACCATTATGTTTCTTATATGGAAGATTCCGTCTCCCACTTTGATTACGCAGTATAGGCCCATTGCTTTGTTCTTGGTGATCTACAAAGCCATCACCAAAATCATTGTTAATAGGCTCAAACCTTATCTCGAAGATCTGATAGCTCCAACCCAATGCAGTTTTGTCCCAGGGCGCTTAATTACGGATAATATTATTATAACCCAAGAAGTTATCCACACCATGAAAAGGAAAATAGGTCAAAAAGGCACAATGGCTATAAAAATGGACCTTGAGAAAGCTTATGATCGTCTTTCATGGGATTTCATTCAAGATACCTTATTCGATGTAGGAATTCCTGAGTCACTAATTAATCTCATTATGAAGTGAATTTCCTCGGTTTCCTTACAAGTAAGGTGGAATGGCGAACTTAGCGAGGTTTTTAGCCCTTCCCAAGGCATTCGTCAGGTTGACCCCATATCACCCTACCTCTTTGTCCTGTGTATGGAACGTCTAGGGCAATCAATCACTCAAGCTGTGACACAAGGTCGATGGCATCCTATTAAATTAAGTAAAAATGGACCACCACTTTCTTACTTGTTCTTCGCTGATGATCTCATCCTTTTCTCAGAAGCCTCTATAGATCAAGTGGACATTACTTGGGATACCTTAAATTCTTTCTATGCTGCTTCAGGACAATGCATCAGCCAAGATAAATCTAGGTGCTTCTATTCCAAGAATATTCATACCTCGACGGCCCACTATTTAGGCAGTGCACTGGGCTTCATACAGACGAAAGATCTCGGACTTTATCTTAGAGTTCCACTTCTACACGAACGAGTGAACAAGAGAACATATCAATACCTTCTGGACAAGGTTCACCAATGCTTATCAGGATAGTCTTCCAAACTTTTGTTCTTTGCAGGACGTATCACTTTAGCTCAATCTGTTATAGCGACCCTTCCCAACTATACTATGTAGACGAACCCCACAATCTTTGCAATGCATTGGAGAAGTTCATGCAGCAATTTTTGTGGGGCTCGTTTAATGGTAACAAGCAAATTCACTTAGTTAATTGGGAGGACGTTTACAAACCAAAAGATATGGGGGTCTTGACATACGAAAAATTCCAGAAACCAATGATGTCTTCTTAGCACAATTAGGATGGACTCTGATTGCCAAGCCTAATGTTTTATGGGTTCAAGTTCTCACGGCGAAATATAACTTTGATGTTAATAATCCCCCACCACTATCGACACAACCGATGGATCAATGATCTGGAACAGCATAAAGACTACTTGGCACCTAGTGCTTCAGGGCATGAAATGGGTGATCGGTGATGGC
The DNA here is from genome assembly GCA_024752395.1 of Erythroxylum havanense. NCBI lineage: Eukaryota > Viridiplantae > Streptophyta > Magnoliopsida > Malpighiales > Erythroxylaceae > Erythroxylum > Erythroxylum havanense. Next base: position 12,346,881 of record JANTNU010000002.1, read on the forward strand.
ACTAGGACTAGATTCTGGTTGGACCCTTGGGTTGAGGGAGTGGGACCTCTTATTAACCATACAACCACCCTAATTCCTACTCCTTCTAGGAACCTCAATGTCCAACAATTTTTGGACATTGACGGTAATTGGAAGTGGGACGCCTTCCAAGCTTGTCTCCCGATGTCGATCTATAGATCAATCACAGGAACTTTCCCCCTGAAAACCTATCTAGGGCAGGATAAGTTAAGCTGGGGAATGTCAGACACTGGACAATTCACTGTCGCTTCCACTTATTCCATGTTAATGGATCATGAGGACACTGAAACTACTGGAATTTGGAAGGCAATCTGGCAATGGAATGGCCCTCAACGCATTCAATCCTTCCTTTGGCTCCTCGCCCAAAATCGGTTACTCACCAACCAACATCGGGTCTGAAGGCACCTCACTACAGATAGAATTTGTTATCACTGTGGACTCGAAGAATCCTCACAACATATAGTGAGAGATTGTGTCAAAGCCCGCCAAGTGTGGAACCCTTTCCCTCCTCAACTAGTTAAAAGTGATTTTTTCACTATATCGATTCGACAGTGGCTCATTTTAAACCTCCAACACCACTGATGAGTGTTTGGGTAGGATTGGTCGATCTTATTTGGGGCTACTTGTTGGCTCTTATGATCTTGGAGAAATATGACCCTCTTTGATGAACATTTTATTTGGCCGTCCTTACTCGTTTATGTTATTTTGTCTTATATAGATCAAATCTACAAGTCAGTTGCTTGGCAGAGGAGTGTTGTTTTGAGACATCGCCCTCGACATAAACAACTCATAGGATGGTGCAAATCTCCTAGTAGGTGGGTCAAATTAAACACGGATGGTGTTTGCAAATGTTCCGTATTCTCAGCTACATCAGGACGCATCCTCCGTGATAGTACAGGTAATTGGCTAGGAGGTTTCATCTAGAATCTCAACTGGTGCTCATCGGTGTTTGCAGAACTTTGGGGAGTGTATACAAGGCTCACGCTCACGTGGAACTTTGGCTATCACTGAATCAAGCTTGAAGTGGACTCGATGGCGGCGATTAACCTCATTTCATCCTCTGCAAGCTGATCATGGATTCTCAATCCTATAGTTCAAGGTATTAATGAACTGTTTATTCAAAACTGGACTGTTGTACATCGTCATATCTACCACGAGAGTAACAGATGTGCTAACTGGCTAGTGAACTATATTGAGCATGTTGATGTAGGAATCACTTATTTTGATACTACACCCATTAAGTGCCATGTTCTCCTTCTAGGGGATATGTTGGGGATCTGTTTCCCAAGACTCGTCATGTAATTTATTTTATTCCCTCTTTATTAAAGAAAACACGTGAAGTTAGGCCTATAGACCAACTCATTATCATCCTTATCGCTAAGAGAATTTAATCTACCATTAAGAAAATAAGTATTTGCTCAAAACTGCAATTTATAGTAATCTAAGTTATTTGTTATTTATTTATTTTAATGTTTTTTTGATTTGCTCGTGATCTTAAATGGAGAACTATAGTTGAGATTGTACCTATTAAGGGTACAAGCTCAAATGGCTTCCAACATCACTACAACTCTTGAACAAGCTTATCAAGGGGCACAATAATGCAACTTGAAGGTTAAGGGTGCGTTTGTTACAAACTTATTTGAGGGAATACAATAAGCAACAGTGAATCGAATCTTCTTATAAACTTCATTATTACAAAAGGGCATTCATCTTTTCAGTGATAGGATTTATTCCAAGACTATTTTTGACTCACCAGGGTTTATTAGTATTATGGAGATTTTGAAGGACAAGAAATGTGATAAGGCAGAAGTTCAAAATAAAGTTCATATTGTGTACAACCTCCTAAAAGATCTTGGTCTTCATGGTTATTGAGTTGGTGCAATTTATTCCAGGATTCAAACATCGCAAAATATTAAAACATCATGTGAAATAATAATTAGTGATGAAATAAAATCGTCATCATAATGGTTGCTGAATTCGGGTGACAAAATAATATCTGCGACGTTTTTCGAAATCGTCGCAAAAAGAGTTTCAATACACGTTAGGAAAACATATAACTAACGAGAACCTAAAACATCATACATAGGATTTTGCAACGTATATATTTGGTAGATAAAAGTTTTTACATGCTAAATCGTAGTCGTAGGTAATTATTTTTATTGACGATTTTGTTTTTGTAGCAGAATATTCTAGCTACTAATTGTTTGTTATAGGTAAATGTTTTTAGAGACGTTTTTGTAAATGTAGGTAATCATATTCTGTGACGATTTTGTTTTGATAGCTAATACTTTTCAGTGACAAACATTTATTTTTAAATTTAAATTTTATTATAATTGTGTTATAATTTTAATTTAATTTATTTCAATTTTAAAGACAATTTGAAATATAAATTAGTTACAATTTATAATTAATGTTGGTGAAATATTATTAAAATAATAATAAATTGAAATAAATAAACATTAAAAATGAAATACATTTTATAAAAAATAATTACAGGTTAATTGCAGAATTTAAACAATATAAACAAATTAAGACTCCTCATCGTCACTACTACTGACATAGTTTGAGCCAAGTAATTGTTTGATCATCTTTTTAAGCTTGTTCACTTCTTTTACACTACGATCTAACTTCTCTTCTGTACATTGTAACTTAGTCTTTAATGGCTGGTTCTCCTTTTAAAGCGCCGTGACGTATGCTGGTTTTGATGAAGATGCATCAATAGGCTTAGGGCTATACCCAAGACCTTTGATATACCTTGATCTTGTACTAAGGACATTGTTACAAATGTGATTGACATTGGGCTGATTCTCCTAAGCCAATGATATCTGCAACAACTATTGCATCTTGTCCTACAATTTAAAGTACAAAATCAAGTTAATTAAAAAATTATTACTTAGTATTACATAAAAAAATTGTAATATTATTTTTTTTGTATATACATAATTACTTTATGCCTCTTTAGACATCTAGCCTTCACCTTTCTTATAGTGTGTTAGCTTGTACAGTGTGATCCTCTCACACTCTTGTCCTTGGAGTTGAGTTTGACTCTATTATATGAATTTAAAAAATTAGAAGATAATAGAATTTATTGTATTAAGAAACAAAAGAATAACTTGAAAATGTTACATTTACAAATTCTTTTCAGACAACAACAAATAATTTGGAGATGGTGTTATGAGGAGTCTTCATTTTTGCTTTATTCATTTTGACTTTCTCACACTTTTCCTAAATTAAGAGAAGTAGTCATGAAATGAATAAACAAAATTAGTGGAAGGAAAAATGAAGAGAAATAAAACAAACATGAACCTTCGTAGAGGCCCAATAATCACACATTTCACTCCAATTTGCTGGAGTCACCCATTTTGGAACTTGGCTCCTTGCCTCTTCATCGGAAGGGAAAGACTGGTAATATTTATGAAGTCTATATCGATGATCCTTCGCCCTTTATTTCAACAATGAACTAACACAATTTGAAACCTCAGATTTGTCGATATTAACGATATTGAGCATCATCTATGAAGAATATGTTAAAGTTAACTTACTGTTTTTGTTAAGTAAAATCGCAATACATATAATCACAAGAATTGAAATATTACCAAAACTTTGTCCAAAGCTTTTTGGAGCAAGTTGTCTTTCATCAACTGTTGGCATGCTGAACGCAAGGCAATTCATTCCTCACAACGACACCCAACTTACTGGACAATTTTGCAAATTGTATCTTATCCAAAGGGTGATGTTTCATGGGATCAATGGTCATAGACAACTTACTGTTTATTGCAACATTTATCCATTGCAGCTCAACTCCTTTTATGAGATTTGTACCTCATTTTCTAATGCCATTATTGGAACCTGAAAACAAAAAAATCATAATAAGAAAAACACACTAAACATGTAATGAGTAATTTCAGCATTAATGTAAATATGTTTAGTTAATAGTAACATACTTGAAGATCCCTCGACACTAATAGATGATGTTAGTAAAGGTTGTTGTTGACTATCTTCATTCAAGGATGCAATTATTGGTTGTTGAATGATGGGCTCAGATTGAGTTGGTTATTATGGGGGACGAACTTCTTCGGTCGTTACCACCATCTTTCTCTTGTTTCTACCGGGTTTATATTGAACAAATAAAATGAAATATGAAGGTATCGCATAATCTTAACTCAGACATCAATATTCCATATTAATATAAGGAAATCAGTAGTCAAATGCTAAACATTCGGCATAACATTCCACATAAACATAAGTGAAACATTAAAAATATGCATCTAGTCATCGTAAATTAACATAAGTAAAACATCAACAACATAAGGCAGTTATGAACAAAACATTTCAAACAATACAAACAATTTATTTACATTTAATCATCATGATCAAGATTTTGAAAATCATCATCATTAAGTACATTATCATTGGATTCTTCATTACTAATACATTCGAGCAAAGTATCGTCATTGTCATTTAAGTATCTTAAGTATACTCTTCATCTGTTTGTAAGATAAGATAGGCTTAGACTTCATCTACTTGAACTATGTTGGGATCAACATCTCTTTTATAAACTGATGATATATCTGTATCTTCTACTAGAATGCCTTCGTTATTGAACTTCAATCCAATTTCTTGATAGACTTCGTATGCATCCTCATCCAATTGACCAATATCCCTTTCACAAAAATCAAAGACATTCCTTTGTTGTAACTTTTGAACAACCTTCTAATTGCTACCCAATATAGTGTCGTTGACGTAGAAAACTTGTTTGACTTGGACAAAAGGATCATTATCAAACCATGTCTTATTAACATTTACGCTAGTATTATGCCCGTGAACTTTCATGTCAGTTAGATCAAACCATTTGTATTTAAGTAGAACAACCTTCTTATCCTTGATGTAGTGCAACTCTATTATTTCATAGATGACACTGTAGAAGTCAATAATTTCATTGTCATGACATTTTTCAACAACAACCCCACAATTTTGACACTATATAATGTTGTTGTCGCTTCTTGCATATTACAGTTATGTAACCGTATCATTTGTATGACAAATTGAAAATAATATGAGGATGAGACATATTCTCATATTTTCATAATATGTAATCAATATGAAACTTACTTGATTTCTAAACCATGATACAAACTTCTGTCTGTATCTTTCTTCAACATTAGTAATCCCTTTACTGCGAATTGTCTCTTTGTGCTCTCTATTTAAAAAGACAATGACAATAAGATCTCAGACTGAATGAAGAAAATTGTAATATGATTCTTTGAATGAAAAGGAATATATATACTCTATATATGTATCGATTTTCTCGCAATTGTTCATAATATACCAATGGGCGATTTCAAATTCGTCTTTAGTTAAGTCCACATATTTACCCACACTAAGTGGCCTAACTTTTTGGGAGAAATAGACAACTCACCATCATTATAACAGTCAAAGTTACGTTCTGGTCTATTAAATCTTTTCTCTACATCAGTTAAGTACATTAAACAAAAAGTCAAGCATTCATTTGCTGTAATAGGCCCTTTTTGTTGAGCTGTATTGCGTACATAATGCTTAAGAGAGCATAAAAACTTGGACATAATTAGTTATGAACTTAGGAATTGTTACAAATATATAACATAGAAAAAAATTGTTGAATTTAATATGAATTGCCTTTCAATTGGAAGCATCCATCGAAATTGAACTAATCCACAAAGTTTTGCTTCATATGGTAAGTGAATTGTCAAATGAACCATAACATAACAAAACGATAGGGGGAATAATAGTTCAACCTATAAAATCAATGCAATGTCTTCTTAAATTTTATTAAGCTCTTTAACTTTAAGTGTCTTACAACATAATTGCTTAAAAAAGTCTCCCAATTGACCCAAAGTAACAGACACATCCTTCAGCAAACACCCATGTATTCCAACAGGAAGTAATCGTTGCAAAAGTACAAAACAATCACGACTTTTCAACCCTGACACTTTTCCCTCTTTAACAATCACATAAAGGCCTATATTTGATGCATACCCATAAGGAAATTTGACTGATTGGAGGAACTAACAGAATAATTGTTTCTCACTTTTTGACATGTTGTAACAAGCAAGTGGAATAATGTGACACCCTAATACGCCCTAAGAGGATATTACGAGTGCCACACCAGGCAATATAAACAGAATGCCAAACATTTCGCAAAAGCATAACATTCAATAATAAACATTCCATAACATACAAAACACTTTATACATGCATTTCTAGAATCTCAACAAATATGCATTACATATCATACTTTCAGAAGCCAACCTGAATTAAGGTTATTATAAACCTTCAAACAAAAAATCCAAAGTCATATACAAGA
>JANTNU010000002.1:12404426-12421212 GCA_024752395.1 Erythroxylum havanense
ATAATGATAATAAAAATAATAAAAAATTAATTTTGTATAATAATAATAATAATAAATTATTTTTGTATAATAATAATAATAATAATAGAAGAAGAAAAAATTAATAATAATAATAATAATAATAATAATAATTGATAAAATTAATAATAATAAGAATAATAATAAGTAGAAAATTTATAATAAGAATAATTATTAATAAGAATAATTAATAATAATAAGAATACTAAAATTAAAATTAAAATTAATAATAACAACAACAATAATAATAATAAAGATATTTTAATCTTTTTGTTAGTTATTCTTTTATCATTCCAAATTTATATTTTCAAACTCAACATTAGCGTAAAAATACTTTATCTATTTTATTCTTTAAACTAAACAAATTAATACATATTCTATTATATTCTTCATCTTTTTTATTCCTAAGAATAATTATTTTATTCTTTATCTATTTCATTCCTTAAATCAAATAGGCTATTAGAGTGTTCATTTGATTCGGAAATACAATCTTTTTCTAGTATCCTAAAACTAGAGGTCTAACACAATCATGGATCATTTGATTCAGTAATACAATCTTTTTCTAGTATCCTGACACAAACATGGATCAAGACGAATCTTGGCCATCGACACATAAAAGTCATAACGACAAACTGGGAAAAAAAGAACAGGAACAATGAGACAGTTGAGCCAGATGAAGAGAACAAAATGCATTGGAAACTTGAGCACATCGCAAATAAATTTACAAATAATAGATTACAAGCAATCTCACTCAAACTTCTCATTTCAAACTTCACGAATGAAAGCAAAACTCATCCTTGAAGATATCAAATAACGAAAAAGGAAACAAAACCAAACCCAACTACCAACATCAAAAATCAAGACCAAGCTATGAAGTTCATAAAGGCCATCAATTCTAAAGTAAACCACAAACCATAAAAAGCTCAACTAGAAAACCTTGCCCCTTCAGCTCTGCTTCAGTTCTCCCATCTGAATCACCCAAGTTTGAGCTATTGCTGCAGACAAAGTCTAATCTTGCCTTCTTGCCAGACTAAATCCACACCTGCCAATTTCTTCAAACAAACTTCTACATTACATGATCTCTTTCCTGTGTAGAGCCAGACTGAATCTCTTCTGCCTTACTTGATTCATTATCTTGAGTGGAGTTTACTTCATTTACTTCAGAAATTCCAAGTTTGATATCATCAGTGGAGGCCATTTCATTTTCTATTTCTAGTTTATCCTCTGCTTCTGAAGGCTCTGGTAACTCCTTGACATTATGTGCAACTTGCATCATAGCTACATGAGTATCTTTCGTTGAGCTTGCTTCACCATCTAGCAATTCTGAAAGTATTTGTCCACTATCATGGCATTCATCCACAACTGGTAGCTGCTCAGTCATGTTTGGAAGGATGACCTCCTCAATATCGACCATTTCATTAAGTTGCTTCAAATATGAGTCAATATCGTCCTTGGTTTTCATTTCAAGAAGTGGAAGCTCCTCGCCAGAAGCCAACTCACTTCTTTCAGTTCCTTCATCATTTGAGTTGGATGAACCCAGTAGCACCCCCGTAGCAGAAGTCAAATCATTTCTTTCATTTAGTTCATCATTTGCATTTGATGATGCCAACATCACCTCTGTATTTGTTTCTGAGGCTTTTGGCTTGGTAACATCAACGTCCTCCAATGATGTTGATGTTGCTCCAAAAACCTGCAAATTTGAGCTGGTTGGGCCAGAATCTTTCAATTCATTACCAACTGGTTGATGTACAATAGTTCTAGGAAGGATAATCTCCTCAATCTCTACTCCATTGTTGTGTTGCTTGAGAGCAATATCTCCAATAGTTTGAACTTCAAGAACAGGGACCTCATTTGTAGAATCCACTTTGTTCACATCCTCCGGCTCATCCTTGGAACCCAATGGCCTTGAGGGCTCCTCATATTTGGGATCTGATATTTGCTGCATAGCAATATGAATGTCTTCCAAAGACTTTGCTTCAACTACTTGCAAATCTGAACTGATTTGTTCAGGACCAGTCGATTCAGCTACAACTACCTGATCCTTTATTGTGCTAGGAATGATGACCTCCTCAACATCTGCTCCTTCTCGAAGCTGCTCAAAAACCAACTCAATATCTTCAACAGATCTAACTTCCAAAACTGGGAGCTCTGCCATGGTTTCTGTCAGGTTTGCATCATTTGGCAATATCTCGCATTCATGATTTTCTGGATCATTTTCCTCTCGTATTTTTTCATCACCAACTGTTTCACCAACAACTTCTTTGACACTGAAATCCCCAACTGTATCCAATTCTGACAACAGATTTTCATTAATCTCCTTTATCTCATCATCTTCGTCATTGATACTTTCCTCAGCAATAGGAGACCCATATGCTTCTACGAGAGAATAGTTGCGTTGGAAGACCTGACCACGGTCCTCATAAACAATTTTATCAAAATTATCTTCCTTCATACCTAATCTGGCAGCTGGCGTATAATATTTAGGACTATCAGATGGGACTAAGGAAGTCATAATTCTTGAGATGATGTTTTTAGAGTCATGGATGCCTGATACAGAAACATCTTTGGTGATGCTCACATGCTCCGGAGGGTCTTCCAGGATGACGGACTGTTCCTGCATGAAGACACACTCGTTGTCATGCATCACCTCTAATGGCTAACTTTAATGAACTTCCAAGTTATCAATTGATTGCAGTAAGAATAAGACGGTACAGGCTGTTGACTAGAATCAGAGTACACAAAGGATCAAAAAGTCAATTATATGAAAGGATAAGTCAACAACAAGGATCACATGAGTGAAGTTGAAAATAATGAAGACCAACACCTATGAGTGATGATCCTTAAAAAACTTTAGAATTCTTTGTATGGCAATGTACTTTAAGAAATATCTTGCTAAGTCATAGAAGTTTCGAAGTTTTCCCTACACATTAAAGTGTCGGTGACAGCACATGATAAACAAATAACTCAAACCTCAACAATGGCGCAAATTTCAAGATATCTTTTCAACAACTTGGCATTGTAATCACTAATACCCTAAAAATTCTTTCTAAACAACCATCAGTTCAAGAGTAAACAAAAAAAAAGAGTAATTAATTTCAGACCAAGCACGAGGCATGGTTGACAGAATTGAGCAATTAAAAAGCCCAATAAGAGCGCTATGCAATATAGGTTACATGAAAATGCAAAAGCATCACCAAAACTTTCTTTTTTATTATGTCTTTCTTTCTTTCTGGCAAGCAAATTCACTTGTTAAGTAGAAGAAGTTAATGCTCGCACAACTTCTAAATTATGTCTTACCTGTTGTCCGCCATGATTATCAACAGATGGGTCAACAATGGATTTATCTAACCAAGAGAGCTGTGGCTCCACCTCAAACAGGGGCTTCCCTTCAGAAAGCACATTTTGATGAGTAGATCCCGATGAAATAGCCTTCAAATCCACATCTTCAGATTCTTTATCTCTTAACTCAGCTATTGTCAGAGGTGAACCTATATCTGGAACATCTAATGTTCCAGAAGATGAAGAGGAACATGAAAGGAACTCATTGAATGATGGGGGGCTTGAATCATAAACAGCATCTTTGTGCTGACGATTAATACCCGCACAAGTTGCCAAATTGACATCTGATTCACGTGAAGATTGTGTAGAAAAGCCATGTATACCGATTGTGCTGGTTTTGGGCTCTAAAATGCCTTCCTCTTGATTTTTTTCTACAATACCACTCACAGAGTCAATTTTCGGCTCTGATAACGTTTGATTTGGTGTATCAGAACCCTCAACACAATCAGCTGATGGACCTGAAACAGGTTCAATGACTTGATTGTCATCTTGTACCTTACTCATCCCTTCTGTAAACTGAATATCTGTAGCAACCAGCACTTCCACTGGTTTAGCAGGTTCCTGAATACAATCACTTTGTGAGCCCACAATAGGCTCCTGATATTGGCCACCATCTATGCCCACACCCATGAAATGAAATTCTGAATCAGCTGAACCTTGACTTGAAATGTGAGATTCCACAATCTGAGTGCTTTTTGACTCGAGAGCTGCAGAAATGGCATCTCCATTAGGCAGTTTTTCATCTACTTCTGACAAAGATGATAGACTTGATCTACTGCTGTCCTCCTCTTCACCTTGTTCCATTTTCAGTAATATTTGAGTTGTATTTGGTTCCACATGAGTTGCCACTCCTGAAGCATACATACTTGAATTGATTTCATGGTAATTCTCAACTTCTCCCAAAGTGATTCCAGCCTCATCCTGATCGGTATCTCTCTTCTCAACTTGTTCTATGTCCCCAAGGTCAGCATCTTCAGAGGATAGGCTCCCCCGCTCAACAAGAACAGAAGCATGGTCCATGTTGGAGATCAGATCTGTATCTTCTTCATTAGGCTTCTTGTCATCCTCCTCCATAGCTGAACTTAAGGATTCAGCATCGCTCACCTTTGAATCACTAAGTTCACTTAATTGTCGTTGGATATTACCATAGCTTGTTCCTTCTGTGCAAAACCTTTCAGGTACAAAGTATGGTTTCCAATGAAGATCCTGTCTGTCTTGTTTGGAGGCCCCCAGAACAGACGAACCCACGCTGAAACTTTCATGCCTTCGGAAGACTTGTTCCCTTTGTTGAAACCCTGAAAACTCCTGTTGAAAACTATCTCCCTTGAGATCAGGTTTTTCCTCGTTTGGATCGTATGGAAGGTCAAAAGGGTTTGCTCTTGGCAATAATATCGATGGAGCAGAACCAGGAGCATCATCATATGGGTCAAAAGGGAGATCAAATGGGTTGCGTCTTGATGTTGAAATGGGTGGAATATTGACAGGAAGATCTGCCCCATCAAAGTCTATGAGATTCTTTTCAGCCATCAATCTCATGTTTCTACGAGCTCTTCTCCGTGCAATAAGACTCTCCAGACGTTGGTTTCTTTCAAGCTCCAAAGTACCTAAATCCATAAGATTCTTCTGATCATCCTCTGTCCACTTTATAGCAGATTTACTCTCGTCCTCTTTTTCTCCATCAGGCTCTTGCTCCTCTTGATCATTGTCATTATCACTGTCTTCTCCATCTTCAGGGTTTTGGGATAGCATGGAATCTGTGTAGGATCCTTGATGAGAAATTTGAGCTTGATGTGGAGCTTCCTCATCTAAAAGTGGGTGGAGCTCATCAAGCATTGGAATGATGTCTGCCATAGAAGCATCTGGCGAGGAACTCTCTGCTCCATCAGACTCAGATTCAGAAGTATCTTCGTCGTCGTCATCATCCTCTTCTTCTTCTTCTTCCTCCTTCTCCTCCTCCTCCTCCTCCTCCTCCTCATCATCATCATCATCACTTCTTGGTTGTTTCCAAAATAAATCCTTAGATGAGTCCAATAGTCCACCCTCACGAGCCTCAAGGAAGTGCCCCCGAGATTTATCTTCCTCTACTCCATAAATCTTGTTTCGCACATTTTCAATTAAAGCATGGCGACTATCACTAGTTTCTCCATTGTTCGATCCATCTTTCAGCCCTTTTTTCTCCTCATGAATTTCTTTCTTACTCTCTAACTCCACATCACCAAGGTCTTTCCCCACTTCAACCACCAATTGCTTTTCAAATTGAATTTCATGAAAACCATCATCAGTTAATGGCATGTAATCACCCAAGCCGTCATCTTCTTTCTTACTCAATTTGTTTTCCGCTAAACCCTCATCTTCAAGGTTTTCCTCTGATGTATCCATTGTTGTCCCCTTGAATCTTTCGAAGCAAAAGCTCTCGTCTGTCTTAACAACGACAGTAGCATTCTCTGTAAGCCCTGCTTTTAAAGGTGAAATCTCATCGCCAATTACTTCTTCATCTTTCTCCTTTTCAATTTCTTTTTCAATCTCAGGTATGTTAGGTTCACCATAACTCAAAAGAGTCCCAAGCAAAAGAGCAGTACAAACCAAAACAGGGGATGCAGAGACTAAGAGGGAAAACAAAAACGGAAATGATCTGTACAAAATTATCAAGTAGCATATCAAACCCAGAAGAACGGGATGGTTGCAAGCTGATCTGTACGATGTCCTAATTGAAATGCTCAAAATTCTTTTGATTTGAGCTCCAGTTCTCATTGCATTAATACCCATTTTGCCTATACGCATCAACTTCCAATCACAATCTGCCATTTTTTTCAGCAAACAGCAATCACAAAACCGAGACACTCATTAGATCAGGAAAGTCAACGTTGAAATGAAAAGGAGAAAATCAGGAAAGAAGCGAATACTGACCTAGAAGGTCCAATCAAATGAAACGCAGAGCAACTCTATGATGATGATAAAATTCAATCTCTGAAACCAAAAAATAGTTCAAGAGAATCAGGTCACGGGGGTATTGTTCAGAGCTTCGGATGAACGGAAATCTAGCATCCAAACTTCAATCAAATTCAAAACCAAGAAACAGAAAGAAAATGAAGCTTACATTACCTGAGAACTAGAATCCCAGAGGAAGTGGTGCAAAATTTTGTTAAAGTTTGATACTTTTTGAAAATGCGCAAATGGGTTTAACAGAGATCAAAATCGGAAACAAATAATTCAAAAGGGTAAAATGTAATGGAATCGTCTTTTGATTTCTTTCAATTGCTCTCTTTGATTGCTCACTTTTGCAGCTCATCAACAGCTATGCAGAGCTTTCTCTGCACTTCTTTGTATAACTTTTGGCATTAAAATTGTGCTTCCGGACAAACGAATCAGAGAATTGGTCGGCACAGAAAGGTGAGAAAGAGGAAAGTGTAGGATGAGCAGATGGCAATTGGCAACGCAAAAAGAAAGAAAGGTGACGACCATGTCTAAATGCTAATTTCTTTTCTTTCTTCTTATTTTGTTATATTATATAACCGTACCAAAAGAGAGACAATTGTTTTACTTCAATTTCAATTAATTATATATATAGCATTAAGGTGTTGTTAATCACTTAATCTTAATCAGAAGCTAAAGTGAAATACATATAATATTGGGTTGGGTCTTGGATGTGGGTGGGAATGATGATTGCTGGCTTGGCTTGGATTGGATAGAGAGCATGTTCATTGTTATTCTCTTCTCTTTGATCTCTTTCCAAGCTGGATGTTGGGGTTTGGGTCCACTTTCTTCAATCCATAAACCAATAAAATATGTATTACTAAATTTATTGTAGACTATGTATTTTATTTATTTGTCAGAAACAGACTGCATCATCTTCTCCAGGTGCAGCACAAGCCTAATAATTAAAAAAAAAAAGGCTTTCAGGTTTGTTCCAAATTCATAAATGAACCGATTCAAAGTTCTCCTAAAAGTTGAAGCTGAAATTGTTGTTGAATTCATAAAATAGTTCAAGTTGGCAAGAATGAACTACTCGTATGCTTATTAATTTAACTCAACAAATCCTTATACTTCCTGTGAGTTGGAGCTACTTCTCTGTAGTTAAAATGGAACAATTTTCATAGGATTAGACAAATTATACAAGTACAACCTTAACATGATATCTTGGGCTAAGTCAAGTCTCAGTATTATCACACTCACACTATTATCACTAGTGAGTGATTCATGTTATAGGCTAAATAAAGAGTTTCATCAAGGCAAAGGATAGAATGAGTAGATGAGGTTCATTCTCAGGAAGCCAAGTCTACTTATTGTCACCCACATTCTCCTATCAGGTGGTCACTAGACTTCTTTTAGGGTCTTCTGCAACTTCTCCTATATTACCAGTTACAACAGCACTGCAACTGCGTGACAGGCCCTCAGTTTCCTCATCAACACCCTCCACTTCGGGGCTTCTTTCACCTTCATCAGAAGCTGATGTATCTTGCATTGGATCCTGTGATCCTGATTTCTCCGACTCAAGAATCAAAGATGCTGGAATTGCAGGTGAAGGTGCAAAGTTCAATAGATCCTCTATCTTTTTCTCATCCTCTTTCATCCATTGCCCATAAGATTCATGGTTAAAACCAGATGAGTTTGTCCCGCCAAATGCAGAATCAAGCTTATCCATATCAAAGAGCTCTTTCATCATCTTTTGGCTTTCTGGATTATTGCTATATGCAAACTTCACTTTCTTGTATGTCTTCGGCTCGATAAAAGGTCTCACCATCTGCAAAAATAAAACACAAGTACAGTGATGACATTGCCAATTACAGGTCTGTTAAGCAGAAATGATTTGAGATCAACCAAAGATTAAAGCACAAGATGAAATATAAGGCACGGACGTAACAATAACTTACTGTCCAAAAGGATTCAAATATTTTAGGGGGATTGAATAGTATTGCAAGAGCTAGTCTCTCAGGATAGTGATTCTGCAGGACTCTAATGGTTTCCTTGGTTGACTTAACAGATATGGAAGCCATTGTCCACCCTTGGAAATCAACTAGCCAGATCATTTGCTCCTCATTTGAAGTCATTATGGCATTTTCAAGACAATAAACCAGGTGTTTCATCTGTCCTTCAATCGCATTTGTATTCTAGCAAAAGACATTGTTTGATCAAGTGAAACGTATGGCACGATGCAGAACAACAGAAAGCACACTTGGTTAAAAATTTTAACATTAACTGATCTACCTGGTAACCAGGTCGCATTACAAGAACTGTCCTCCCATTCTTATCTACAAAATTAGCTCGATAGACTTTTCCTGTTTTAGCTTCCATAGCAACATCGTCCTAAAATTAAGAAGAAAGTTTGAATTATCTCTTATCTAGCACGAAAACTGTTCTCACACATCATGTTAGTTGATCAGTTAAGCCATATAATTAGCATCCACAAGTTGGAATATTCAGTACATGTGAGACTATCATAGGTTAGATTGTAAAATATCATTAAGCCAAAGCACCAAAGTGCACATCTAACACTCTAAGGGTGGGGATATCATATCAATACCTAATACTCCTTGTTTTCTGCGCTGCAATTTGGAGGTCAAGCCTTTTGATGTTAAGAACAGTAAAACAAGAAAATAAATATTATACTTACCCATCTGATCTTCTCAGGCTTGAATTGCAGCCTCCATTTCAACGTTTCTTTCAACATCTTGACTGCCTTTTTTGTGTTCCAGTTCCTTGCTCTGAGATATCTTGATATTGATGCATCAGAACAAAGTACAGGAAACTTTTCTGCAACAGGACCTATTATCTTCCTAACCTCATTAATCTGACAATAAGTGAAACCAGTTAGCTCACCTCCTAATTGCTCCACTAACTCAGTCAACAATTGAAGAAGAATAATAGAGATAACAAAGTTTCAAAACTTCAAGAATTAGATGGAAAGTTTGCTTTGTTGGATAAAATTAGAACTACAAAAAGTTAA
Source organism: Erythroxylum havanense (assembly GCA_024752395.1). Classification (NCBI taxonomy): domain Eukaryota; kingdom Viridiplantae; phylum Streptophyta; class Magnoliopsida; order Malpighiales; family Erythroxylaceae; genus Erythroxylum; species Erythroxylum havanense. Next base: position 12,413,728 of record JANTNU010000002.1, read on the forward strand.
AACCTTAAACTATGACGATATGTTTCAAATTTAGCAGTTTTCACTGTAACAAGCAAAGTAATATGGCACCATTGAACTCAACAAGTAAATTTGGAAAGTAAGGTTAATATGATGACAAATATTTCAGAAAATGGATGATGCATTACTCAGTCTACTAGTCCAATTACCAAGCCAAACTATAAAACAAAATTTGGAAGTATAAAGAAGAAACATGTTGTATAACCATCATATCCAATTGAAGAAACCAAATAAATCCATGTTAACAAGACTCCTCCATTCCATAATGTCAAGGGTAAAGGCTTAATCATAAATAATACACAGCATAAAATACTGCCGAAGATACCTTCACAGCCTGCTCTTCTGGTGACGAAGCTTTTTCTGTTGCATTCCCATATGACTTTATGGAAGACATCTTTCAAACTCTTGTGGTCACTGGTGCAGACTGATATCAAAATATGAATCAATTACCACTTCTAGAGTACATTGAAAAAGTTCAATATTGAGGCAAAGTACTAGCTATATTTTAACAGCCTAAGACTGACAGATCTATGATGGTTATCTTTGAACCTTGGATCCACTACTTCATTATATTCCCTATGCATTGACAAATAGTATAAATAGGTAAGGAAACAATTACGTTTCCACTGGAAAGCTATTTGATTTTTCGTAACAACAGCCATTCTAGGAGATATTAGACCTCTCTCTGTTAATATGGAGATAATGTACGCAACAATGAGTTCCAACAAGTTTAGCAGTGCTCAAACTTGCACAACATATTTCATAAATCCTACAGAGATAAGTGATTTCTTAGCCATGTCATATTTATCTGATTGGAACTCAAATTGCTTAATCCAGCTCTGAAAAAGATGTTCAATAAAGTGGCAAATCCAGCTCTGAAAAAGGTGTTCAATAAGGTGGCACTAACGCAAAAACACATACCACGGTTTCACTTATAGCTGTTTTAACAATTTAATAACTAGTACAGAAGACTAACTTTGTTGAGTCTCGCTGTCAAAGAGATGCAAGAAAAGGATTCATCAATCATGAACACAAAATTATGAGTCTAAACTAACACGACAACTACATCTGGTACTCGAATTCAATGTGGTTCAAGGCACCAGTCTTCATTCTCCTCTTCCCCTCCACTAACAAATCCAACCAATATCTCTATTGGTCATCAAACTCTCTCGAAGTTTCACAAACCCGATATTGTAATCAGCTTTGTTCTGAAAAGTAAGAGGTCATAACATAGTAAGGATTTAATCTTGAAGGCCTGAACATTATTAACCTTCTAACAATCCTTTGAACTCGTATCTCTGGCTAACCAAAAATGAACCCTACGCCTACTAATAGACACCTTCAAGTTCAACATTTGCAATCCCACTAACAACTAAATCATGGTACAGATTCAGCAGTGCCTCAAAGTAAAATAGAAACGCGTAATCACACTCCCACACCGTCACTCAGACACTCCCCTCAACAAGACCAAGTTGGGTATATTTCCATAACCACATCCCTAAGACCCACTATTTGAACACAACGAGGGAATTGGATACAGTAGCGATGCTTATAGCACTTGACAACCAATGAAAGAAAAGGGAAAAGAAAAAGCATAATAATGCCCGTATCCAATGTTAACTTATAACCCAAATAAAAGAGGAAAACAGACCTCTTCTTAATTTTCAACGGGATGGGGGTGGCCTCATTTCAATTTGCAAGAAGAGAGGTTCTGTGTAGAAAGAAGGTGAGAAATCTTCCCCTACCTTTAAATAGCATTATCTTCCAACAAAAACTTGGTTTTCTTGCTCACACGAACAGACGGACGAATCAGGGAATCTATTTTTAGGATCAAACAAGACAGAGTATGTCAGATATTGGGATTGTCATCACAATACAGTATCGATCAAACAGGGAACAATATTATAAACAGTAAACATACACAACACACTCCCAAGTCCCAAGGACGGGGAAAGTCGGACACACGCACATTTGTGTTTTTTGACTGGCCGGTGATGTGGGGCTTTGACACTTGGCACTGGCGATGCTGATCAATGTTTGGGCTTAATCGCACCCATATTTCGTGGCCCAATTTTCAAAAATATTTATACAGCAAGAAGTTGTAAAAATACAAAAATTAGATTGCATATAATACGCTCTCTCCAATTTTTTGCAAAGTACGGATTTTTATACACTAGTACATTGAGAGTTTTGTAGTACAGATCAATGATGTTGTGCTAAACAAAGGACTTTGGCGGTATCCCTTTTGACAAATCTTATTGAGAGTACTCTGCTTTACTCTTATGTTTACAAACTACTCTCAGTTCACCTGCGGGTCTTAAAAACGTTTTATAAAACCTAGGACAAACTCACGCATCGTCAGTCACATTCGCCGCCTTTTCTCTCTCTCTTTTTTTTTTTTAATAATTACATATTCGCATTTATAAATTTATGCATTTTTTATAAAATAATTTTATTAAATAATTTTATTATGTATTAAATATTAATTAACTCTTACGATAAAAATAAACGACTCAATTCTTTTTTCATGTTTTTTAACAAAGGATAAAAACCAAAATCCCCCCAAAAAAATAAAATAATTAACACAATATTCTACAGTACAAAACTCCTTACTTATCTCGATGGATGAGTTCCATGATTGTCATTAGAGGCTCCTAGAGAATATGCAATCCCATGACTGTCATTGGAGGCTCCTAGAGAATAGGCAATCTTGGATTGGCTAGGACTGCGATTAAGGCTAAATTATTTGCACACTGGTTTCCTTAACGATGTACGTGCTATAATAATTACACCTCTCAATCTCGTTGGATTAATCCACGGGTATCTGTCACCAAAAAAATTCTCATCAGATAAAGCTATATAGGATGAGGACAAGATGTTTATAACTTCTAAGGAATCCACTTCTATAATGACTCATCTATAACCTAGCGTTCAAGTCAAAGTGAGACCTAATTGGACTCCCCAGAGTTCTGCAGTTAGCGGTGAGTTCCTTCCAATGTGCTGAATAAACCCACCGCATCACTGATCGTGTCATTCTCTAAGTATCCTCCTAGTAGTAGCAATGTTAGCCCCTTATTTAACTGCTCCATCTATGTTTAACTTGACCTAGTCTTTTGGTGGTTTTATCCACCCAACTAAACTACTCACGGGTATTCCTTATGTTTGAAACATACATCTTTTCATCGCCCTTGCCTTTTCTATCTATTCTACTTACTCCATAACGATTCTGTTACTTTCTTTCAACTAAGCGAAGTCAGCTTCAAAAACTGTTTTGTTTCTCAAATGCCATAAAAACCAATAGGCTATTCCAAAGATAGTAGCTTAGTCAACCTGCCTCACTTGAAAGCGCTTTGTAAGATTTGATTTTACCCACATCCCCTCATCTTATTGAAAGAAATCCGTATCAACCATCCCCAAGGGGAATTTTTCCAGAAAGCTTTTACTCTCGGACAATCTCGAATAACATATAGAGTGGACTCTTCTTGTCCATAATTGTGACAACTGCTATCCGTAGTGATGTGACGTGTCACTCATTGTTGATTAGTCATCAGTTTTTCTTTGGTCATTTACGAAAGGAATGCCTTAATCCGTTGGGGCCCTACCCATTTTCAAACTAAATCCCAGAGGCTATTATTCACATCTATGGTACTCCCTTCGATTAAGTTATAGGCTGATGCCACCGTGAACCTTTCATGGTCTGTTTATCCTCACAGTAAAGTATCTTTCGTTGTGCTTTCTGCAGTAGTGGGGATCTCCGCAATATCTAGACAGACTGAGGAAGGGAGGTAGTGTTAGAACAAGTTCCACTTCCAGGTACTATCTTCATTCTTAATGTCCATAATAGTGGCGTAAAGGACTCTTTCAGGAAGTGGGGAGGTCACCACGTAAATTAGAGGTCCTTAGTCCTTTGCTCAATTATCCATCCAGAAGAGAATGCGCCTTCCATTACCCAATTTCCATTTTATACCTTGTCGAACAACTTGCTAAGTTGCAGTGATTCCCCTCCAAATGCTCGAAGCCCCTAATATATCTATTGTAGGCAGGATATGGTGCAGGTCTATGCGATATTTAGCTCTTAAGATCATAACCCATAAAGCTTGGGCTGTGTAATCAAAGCCCAGCTTAATTTAGATAATAAAGCGTCGTTGGAAGAGCGAATACATTTAATACCCAGGCCCCCACTTTTTTGGGCTAACACACTGTTTCCCAATTTGCTAGATGCATTTTCCTTTGTTCACCTGTTGAACCCCATATAAAATCTCGCATGATTGGCTTCAAATCGTCATAGAGATGCCTCAAAAGTCATACTGTTTGCATCGTATAAATGGGCAAGGCCGATATCGTTGACTGGGTTAAGGTAACTCGTCCCGCTAAAGTTAACACCCTTGCCCACCATCTAGCAAGCTTCTGTCGTGCATTATCTAGGATATGTTAATAGGTTTGTCTAGATGTCCACTCATGTAACAACGAAACTCCTAGATATTTTCCCAAATTGTTCGTACTAGAAATGTGCAGGTCTTGACTAAGTCTACGTGGAGTGTTGTGGATACGTTCTTTCAGAAGAAAATATGAGTTTTATCAGTATTCACTTTCTGGCCAGATGCCTTACAAAACTCTTCCAGTGTTCTTGCGATTACAATCATTTGAGATACCGTAGCTTTCACAAAAAGAAAAAGGTTGTTTGCAAAAAAGATGGGATATGGGTGGCCTTGTAGGGCTCAGTTTTATCGGTCTCTATAGGCCTTGTTCCACCTCTTTCGAAATAAGGTTATCTAGTCTTTCCATGCAAAGGACAAAAAGGTAGGGCGAGAGCGGATCTCCTTATCTAATACCTCGTGAAGGACTAAATGAATCAGTAACTATGCCTTGCCACGCGACCTGCAAAGTCACCATCATCACACACTTCATAATGATCGAGATTAAAATTTTCGGAATGTCGATGTCCATTAATGTAGTTTGAATAAAGTTCTATCGAATCTGGTCATAAGCTTTTTCTAGATCCACCTTGATAGGAAAAAAATTGGTTTTCCCCTTCTTCTTTCTCATTGAATGTATGACTTCCTGAGTGATGATAATATTATTAGTTATTTGTCTACCAGGAATAAAAATGCTTTGATTCGCCTGCACTACCTGATCCATGTGGTTTTTTAGCCGATTTACAATAATTTTAGAAATGATCTTGTAAAGCACATTGCAGAGGCTAATTGGTCAAAATAGCACAATATTCTTTGAGGAGGGAATTTTGGGGATCAGGATTATAATGGTTTTATTTAAATCTTTTTCCCAACGTTCTAGCCTGAAGACTTCCTTAACGTATTCTACCACTTTTGGCCCGACCTGCCCCCATTACTTATGAGAAAGTAGGGTACTGAAACCATCTACTTCAAAGGCTTTATTCAGGTTCATGTCAAAAACAGTTAGTTTGATTTAAATATTTTTCCCAGCGTTCCAGCCTGAAGACTTCCTTAACGTACTCAACCACTTTTAGCCCAACCTACCCCCATTTCTTCTTAGAAAATGGGGCATTGAAACCATCTACTTCAAAGGCTTTATTCGAATTCATATCAATAACCGTTGACCTGATTTTAGTGTCATAGATTGGCTGAGCTAATGTATGAAGTCTATCTGCCAAGAGAAAAGGAAAAGCTCCTGAGATCGGGTAACGGTGTAAAGGCCCATCTTCTTATGTATACATTTGGACAAAAAAGTCCTTGGTTAACATACTCAGTTGCATTGGGTCATAGATCTGTGACCCATGAGAATCAGTAAGTCGCTCTATATTCATTTTCTTCCTTTTGGAAAAAGTGAGTGTATGGTAATATTTCGTATTCCTATTACCCTTCGGGATCTAGTCGAATTAGGCTTTTTGATGCCAAAAGATTTCCTCCTCACATAATACCTACATCAGTTTCCCACTTAATTTTTCCTTCAAATCTATTAAAGAATCCAAGTTACCTCTTGCCATGGCCCTCTGAATGACCTAAATCCTTGCTAACAGTCTTTTTTTTGGGTTAGAAAATATGACCAAAATCGGATCTATTCCATCTCATAAGTTGATGGGAGAATAGGGCTAACGATTTACTCATCGTCTCCGCGGTTGGTAACCAATGCTCTGGTATTACTTCATCAAATCCTGGATGAGTTAGCCAAGCATTTTGGAATCTAAACACTGGGGATTCAATTAATCTAGGTGCCTATCTTTGTAGATAAACCAACATGGGTCTATGATCTGACCCAAGAAAGGGTAAGTGATGGTTCTTTATTTAAGGAAAAGTTTACAACCAAGCCGTCGAGCCAAAAACTCTGTCCAACCTAGCTTGAACCATTCCTTGGCGCCACATAAACTTGGATCCTATAAAACCAAGATCGTGAAGGCTACTCTTGTGCACCTAATTTTGAAAACATTTGTTCACCACCCTCGCATTCGTGACTCCACCTCGTTTATCGACTATCTCCAACTTAGCATTAAAATCCCCTCTTACGAGCTAGGGTCTATGAATAGAGCTTCCTACCCATTTTAAAATCTGCTAAAGGTTGGTTTGAGAAGAGGCTTGCGAGCTTACATAAATCACTGTAAAATCAAAAGAGTAAGAAGCATACTTGATTATGGTATGAATAAATTGGCGGTGTGCTAGTACTATTGAGATATTGAAATCATCCTTCCATAAAACCCATATCCCTCTAGAGAAACCTTCTGCCTCTACCCTAAACGAGTAATCAAGCCCCAAAGCACTGACGACCTTGTGAGCCCTAATTTCACTAGTTCGGGTTTCCATCAAAACAAAGATACCAAGATTAAAATGACGAATGTAATTTCGAAGTATGGCATGGAGTTTAGTTCCGCCCGCCCCTTGACAATTCCAAATTAAGATCGACATAAAGATATAAAAAGTGGTATGGGCTACACTACCAACTAAATAGAAGTTGTACCTCTAGTGGGAGCTTCCTTGGTTCCATAGTCCTGAGGCTGTGTTTCTTGCACCTCTTCGTATTGCATATTGTCTGGGTTTCCTGCCCCGGCTGCTATATCTAGAGGGTCGGTGTGAGGAATTACGGTAACCTCTCTGAGATTCCCAATCGCCTTCTGAACCTCAACTCCTTCCATCAACTGGAGTCTCTCTTCAGTAACCAGCTCTCTATCTTCAAATAGTTTGCTATCACATACCGTTTCCGTATGTGAAGCTATTTTAATCGCTATATTTTTTTTTAATATGGTGGGTTGTAATTGAATTTGTGGGACTGTATTCGATTCCTATTCCTGGGGAATGCTGGGCCTGGAACTTTCCCCTCGAGTTTGTTGCATTTGGGCCTCTGTCTGTCTTTTAGGCCCCTTTTTGTGTTTGTGCCCAGTCGACTTAATTAACTGACCTTTCTGCCCTTGCTTTCCTTTTCCCATAAATGATGCCAGCTCCAGTCTTTGTCCAAAGCCCATCATATTACTGTTGAGTGGGGCCTCTGTAGGTGTGT